>JAJPUD010023949.1:0-19353 GCA_023553655.1 Myrmecobius fasciatus | reverse complement strand
GGAGACCAATTTATGTCTCTCTTTGGGGCTTTTTCTGGAGTTGCTTTTCCTTTAGGGGCCTCAGGATTTGAGGTCTGTTCTTCCCTCTCTCCATAAAAGTTGTCTATGGTTAGAGCTTTTTTTGGTTTTTTATTCATATTTTTTTTTAAGGTGTGAGGTCTGTTTAGGGCAAAGGTGGGACAGCTGCTTTAATTTGCCCTGGGGCAGTTTTGCTGATTGAATTATGTCAGGTGCTGGGCAGTTCTGCTTTAGTTCACCCTGGGGCAGCTCTGCTGATTGAATTATTTCTGGTGCTGATCAGTTCTGTTGATTGATTGATTGCTTCAAGGTACTGTGTAATGGCAGCTAGGTCTGATGCTCATCAGGGGTTCAGTGGTTCACAATCTATCCCCCTCAAAAGGCAGACCCTCCAAACCACCTGCCCACAATCAGGACAGATTGGTCCAGGAGGCCCGCAGAAGACTCCCAGGTGTGTGAAAAGCACAAAGCTCCCACTCCTATTCCAACACCTGTTCCAGCTTCCTGCTCCAGCTCCCTGCCCCAGTCTCCCTGCTCTGCAGTCTAGGTTCAGCAGACCATCCCCCTGCCCAATTAAAACAGACCTGTTTTGAGGTTCTTCCAGAGTCTCTTCTTCTAGAATCATGTTGTTCTCCAGATATTGTGGATTTTTTTGCTTCAAAATCAGTCTAGAGGCTTCATATTTTGTTGGTTTGAGGGGAGGTTAGAGGAGATTACAGAGACTCCTGTCTGATCTCCGCCACCATGGCTCCCCATTCATATTTTATAGATGAGGAAATCAAGATCAAACAGTGATTAAATGACTTCCCCTAGGTCAAACAACTAGTTTGTATCTAAAGCTGAATTAGAATTCAGGTTTTCCAGTCTCCACATCCAGAAATGTAATAATACCCCATTTGCTATTGTCATGTTAAAAAAAGATTTGGTTTAGTCTGATTGTAATTAGACTGCAGAACTAATTAACAAAACTGGAAGTTCCAAAGAGAAAGAAAAGGGAACAAAATAAATCACTTCCTAACAATTAGAGCTATTCAAAAACATAATATAAGGCCCTGAGGAAGAATATTACATTTTACTAGGAGTTCATCAGTGAACTGGTTTACCATGTATTTGTTTTGCTTTGACTGGATTGCTAATCAATTAATCAGATATAAGTTGGATGACCTCTGAAGTCCCTTCCAATTTGAAAATCTTGGGATACTTTTTAATGTATTTTGGAAGTCCTTGAGGTCAGGGACAATGCTCTTTTTATAGCCTAAAGTATGACATTTGGTGCTTAATAAATATCTCTTATCAGATTTTAATGGATGTGTCTTTTTTTGTCGATATGGTTTTAATAATATAATATGGCTTTAGAAATGTACTGTCAAAATCATTCACCTACTTAAGTATAATAAAACCGTTGCTGGGTGACTTAAAAGTTTACCTTGTAGAAATAGGGTTGGTTCAGGAAAATTTATTTATCTGACTGGCAATACATCTGCAGAGATTCATTACACATAATGTAGATATATCTATATATCTCTATATATGTATGTGTGTTTATGTGAATGTTGTTATTCTTATATAAAACACTAGTTCAAAAGATGTTTTATAAGAAACTTGAATGACAATTCTATATAAAATACTATCATGGGTCTATCAAGTTTATTTTAACATTAAAGATCAAGTTTAAACATTACCTGTGTATCAAAGTCAAATGTGGCAAAGTTGGAACAAATTCTGACTAGTGGAAAAATCTATAGAAATGAAATATTAGTTTGAATAACAAACGGCAGAATTAACATCAAACAACTTTAAAACACAAATATTTCCCCTACATTCCATCACTTTCCTCCAAAGCTCAAATCAAGTATTGAATTCTTAATTCATCTTTCTCCCTCTTAAAGATTCTTAATGTAAAATTTACAAACTTGATGGGGATTTTGGATAATTTGATAAAGTTGAGTTTTTGTAATTTTTACATTGCAGTTAAATTTATTAAAAAATTGAAATATTTACATTTAAATTTTAAGATTCTACAACATTGGCAAAGGCATTTTTAGAACAAACAGAAAAAGGTTAGCAGCACCTCTTGCAGAATTTCTTTAATTGCTTTTTGTATTTCCTCTCTATATTTATATAAACATACTCTTACATATGTACTTTTTATATTACACACACATATATATATATATATATATATTTTATATTTATATACATTTTCTATAAACATTTTTCTACCTTCTGCTTCATGTCAATAGTCCCATGCTACTATTGCCAAGTAGAATATAAGTTCTTTGAAGGCAGGGGTTGGGTACATTATGTGGTCAACATTAAGCCCTTTTCAAAAGCTTGTTGAACTGATTTAAGTGAACCAGAATATAGTGGGAAAAGGTATAAGACAAACAATATGACAAAGTACAGATTTTTTTACATTAGTGATGCAGAAACAAATGAAAGGGTTTTGATATTTATAAGTCAAATAAAAGTGATATAGTTTGAAAAAAAAAGATTTTTTTTTCTTTAAGATAATACTTCTTGAGAATAGTTAAGCTTTAATTGGCAAATGAACTTGAGTCAAAGACAGCTCTTGCAATGCTGTGTAGGTAATAAGTTAGACAGCTTTCATTCCAGCTTATGTTCATGAAAAATGTCTGAAATTAAGGTTGATGCTAGAACATATTTCCAAATATCTACCTTTATAGTATCAACTGGCTTCAGTATCTTTGAACCCTAAGGTCCACCCCTGTATCTTCTGCAAATATAACTAATGTACATTTGTAATACAAATCAATAACAAATCATCACAGAGGTAATTATGAGTCTTGAGCAATATTTAAAATGAGCTAAATATATTCTGCTTAAAAAGTCAGGGAGTTGTGCAGATATTTGAAAAAAAAATATTTTCAGTTTAGTTGAAAGTAAAAGTCCCTTAAAAAAGTGACTTTTGCTTTCTCAAATGCTTGGCTACCCAGAATGCTTCATTCTTGAAGAATAGTAGATAGGAGTTAATGATTAACTATAAAATGTAATACAAAGGCAATTATTTTTTAAAACGTGAAATAATTTCCATCTGATTTCACTTTGAGTTTTCATAGCAGTAGAAGAAAGTAGTTTCTGCCTAGCAGGTTTAAAATTTAGAAGTAAGAAATTTTAGAAGGCCTCCAATCCAAACCCTTTATTTTTATAGAAAAAGAAATTGATATATAGAGAAGTTATATAACTTGCTCAAAGGCGCAAGATAGTTGTGGAGGTAGGATTTAAAACCAGATTTTTTAAATCCAGATTCATAATTATTTTGACTAAATAACTCTTAAACTTGATTTTTTTAAATCATGTATCCTCCAATATGCAATAATTGGGAGAAACTAATTTAAAATCTTTACCTCACTGTATTTCTTATTATTATTTGAAAAATTAAAAGCCAACATTTAAGCGAGTGGATAGCTAGGACTCTTATGATACTGTTAGTATAGATAGCATGTGGTATGTGTATATTTGTATGTTTTGGGGTTCAGGTTATCTATAGATTCAATTCTCTTTTACATGCACATCATTAATGTAAGAATATGAATGATTGCTTTAAGGATCACAAGAGAAATAAATGAAAGAATGTTGTTTCAATCACAAAAATCTTCAAAACTATCAAAAGACCTGGATGTGGCAGTCCATGTGTTCAATATTATAGTCATTGGGATGTTAAGTGCTCAGCATGCTGTAATAATATTATACACTGTTACATATATTGTTCTGCACATTATGTCCTCCTAATCTCTATGGTGTGAATAGACAAGATTTCCAGATGGTATTAGCAAATGCAGACTTCCCATGATAATGAACATTAGTTATTAACCTAAGACAATTAAGAATCTTTGGCCAAAGAATTTGTCATTACCAATACCTAACAAAAATGAGAAATAAAACCATATATTTAAAAAAAGAATATATCAATTTCTGTAAAACTGTAAAGTATTTAATAGAAATTACATAAGAAAAAATCATCTTAATAGGAGAATATGAAAGCCATGTACTGATTTTTGGCTAGTTTCACTTCTCACAATATGATTCACAATTGAAAGTTTTGCATGAGATTTGTCAATACATAATTCTATTTATAGCATTCACTCTTTAAAGGTCACATTTTTTATCTATCATAACTAGTACCCCAGTTGTTGATCCCACCTCTCTGCCTCTCCTCTACATAGATTCCATAAGAATTAGGTTCTTTAGAGGGAGAATCTGGGAAGATAGCACAGTAGGTTGGTATATTTCAAGCTCTTTGGGTTTCCTTCACAAATAGAACAAATTTGTGCTCAGAGCAAACACAGACTTATGAAAAATCAAGAAGATTTGGCATAAAACAGGATTTCTCCTGATAAATCCCAAAAAGATCTGAAGAAAGACCATAGAAGATTGGAATAAAGAGTGGGGGGAGGGATAGGGGAGCTGGGATTAACACCTGTGAAGTGCACATAGCTCCAGGCTATCTCCCCAGAAATACCAGGTGTGGAGCCCTGTGGCTAGCTGGCTGTGCCTGGAGCCTCAGCAGGAATCACAGAAATATTACTTTTTGAGTTGTTTGTGGAGTCAGGGTCTGAGTTTGGCAAGACTGAGGAAACCTCAGCTGATTGGGAACATCAAGCCCAGTTATGCCGCAGGAAGCGGCTCTGGGCAAGAAGGAACCAGCACCTGGTGAGTACAGAGCATTGGGGCAGGCTGAAACCACTAGCTGATGGAGGCTGCTCTTGGTTTTTAGTTCCTGGTCACAGGGGGGAGTTGAAGGAAAGCCAGAAACAGTCTCCCCACTCCAGGATTAGAGGTGCTTTCACTAATAACATTCATTTTTTTTAAATGAACCGGCAAAGAAGAAAGAACTATACCACAGAAATATGATGTGGTAACAGGGAAGACCGGAGTTAATTTTCTGAGGAGGATACTGAAGTTAAAAAAAAAAGCCTCTACCCCAAAGAATGACATGAAATGACTCCCTGCTCAGAGAGAATTTGTAGAACTCAAAAAAGAATTTAAAAATCAAAAGAGAGACATTTTGGAAAAAGCAAAAAAAAAAAGCAACAAAAAAGCAAGAAGATTAAGAAAAACATTAACTGACTACAAAAGGAGATACAGAATCTCAAAGATGAAAATAACTTTGAAAATTAGAATTGGAATTAGGAAACTCTGTCAGGAAATATATGAACACAACTACAAAACACTTTCCACACAAATAAAGTCAGATATAATCAAATGCAAAAATATCAAGTGCTCATGGGTAGGCCAAGGGAATATAATAAAAATGACAATACTGCCCAAATTACTCTACTTATTCCAATCAAACTCGGAAGAAGTTATTTTGCAGATCTGGAAAAAATAATAACAAAGCCATATGGAAGAACAAAAGGTCAAGAATTTCAAGAGAAATAATGAAAAAACCGCCAATGAAGGTAGCCTAAACTATATTATAAAGCAATAGTCATCAAAATTATTTGGTACTGGCTAGGAAACAGAGTAGTCGATCAGTGGAATAGGTTAGGTTCACAGAACAAAATAGTCAATGACTATAGTAATCTAGTGTTTGACAAACTCAAAGACTCCAACTTTTGGCATAAGAACTCATTATTTGACAAAAACTGCTGGGAACATTGGGAACTAGTATGGAAGAAATTAGGGCTCGATACACGCCTAACACCATATAGCAAGGGAAGTTCGAAATGGGTTCATGATTTAGACATGAAGAGTGATATAAGCAAATTAGAAGAACATGGGATAGTTTACCTCTCATAGCTGTGGAGAAGGAAGAAATTTGTGACCAAAGAAAGGTCTGGCACTCATTATTAAACACAAAATGGATACTTTTGATTATATTAAGTTAAAAAGGTTTTATACAAACAAAACTAGTGCAGGCAAGATAAGAAGGGAAGCAATAAATTGGAAAAAGATTTTTATATTCAAGGGTTCTGAAAAAGGCCCTATTTCTAAAATCTATAGAGAACTTACTCAAATTTACTCAGATTTGCCAATGGGCAAATGGTGAAAGGATATGACAATTTTCAAATGAAGAAATTGAAACCATTTCTAGCCATATGAAAAGGTATTATATTCAGTATTGATCAGAGAAATGCAAATTAAGACAAATCTGAGGTACAACTACATACTTCTCAGATTGGCTAAAATGACAGGAAAGGATAATGAGGAATGTTGGAGGAAATGTAGGAAAATTAATTAATACATTGTTGGTAGAATTGTGAAATGTGAACTCTCCATTCTGGAAAGAAATTTGGAACTATGCTCAAAAGTATATCAAACTATGCATATGCTTTGACGCAGCAGTGTTTCTATTGAGCTTATATCACAAAGAGATCTTAAAGGAGGGAAAAGGTGCCACTTGTGCACAAATGTTTGTGGCAGCCCTTTTTGTGGTGGCAAGAAACTGGAAAATGAGTGGATGCCCATCAATTGGAAAATGGCTGAATAAATTATGGTATATGATTGCTATGGAATGTTATTATTCTATAAGAAACATCAGCAGGATGATTTCAGAGAGGCCTGGAGAGAATTGCATGAACTGATGCTGAGTGAAATGAGCAGAACCAGGAGATCATTATACACACATAACAGCAAGATTATATGATGATCAATTTTTATGGAGTAACTCTTCTAAACAATGAGGCAATTCAGGCCAGTTCCAATGATCGCATGATAATGAGAGTCACTTACACCCAGAAAAAGGTCTGTGGGAATTTAGTGTGGATCACAACATAACATTTTAACTTCTTTTGTTGTTGTTTGTTTGAATTTTATTTTCTTTCACATTGTTCTTTTTGATCTCATTTTTCCTGTGCGCCAAGATAATTATATAAACATGTATTGGATTTATATATATTTTACCATGTTTAACATATATTGGATTACTTGCCATCTAGAGGAGGGGGTGGGTGTAAGTGGGAAAGAAATTGGAACACAAGGGTTTGCAAGAGTCAGTTGTGCAAAAGTGTCCCTGCATATGTTTTGAAAATAAAAAGCTTCAATTAAAAAAAAATAGAATTGGGCAAGGGAATGCCAGGAAGCCATGACAAACTAAGATATATGAAACAGGTTATGAGGAATGAAATAAATAGAACAGAATGTGAAACATCTAATAAGAAAAAAGATCTGGAGAACAAATCAAAACGAGAAAATATAAGAAAAATTGGACTGCCTAAATGATATGAACCAAAAAAAAGGACCCTGACACAATAATGCAAGAAATAATCCAAGAAAATTGTCCTTGAGTGAATAAACATGAGGAGAAAGTAGAACCCCATATCAACAAGATCCTTGCCAAATTTCAAAATCCCCAGGTCAAAGAGAACATTTTATAAGAAAAAAGCAAAAAAACAAATCAATTGCACTGGAGCTAGAATTAGAATTGTAGAGGACTTAACAGCATCCGCAATAAAAGACTGTTAGTCCTGGAATCATATCTACTGACAAGCAAAAGAACTAGACCTTTGGCCAAAAATATATCCAGCAAAATTATCTATAATATTGAACGAGAAAAAATAAACACTCAATGAACTTGCAGATTTTCAGGAATTTCTATTAATCAAACCTGAACTTAACAGAAAATTCAACATATAAAAGCCAATATCAAATATCACTTTCAAGGAACACAACATTGATGAATTGTATTTCTTTTTTTAACAAGGGAAATTTATAACATATGTTGAAGTTTAACATCAACAATCTGAAAAACAAAGAAAGATTGGGGTAGAATTAAGGTAAAAATAGTAATTATGTCCAATGAGGTGCAGAGGAAGAAGAAACAGAGACTTTACAGAGAGGATAAGGGCTCATTGTTTAGAAAGCCTCAGAAAAGCCGGGGATAGATTAAACAGACAACACAATATATATGCTATGAAGGGTATAGCACCCTCCAACATCTATAAAGAAATAAGAGGAGAGGGATAGGCAGGCAGGGAAGGAAAGAGTGAGGGAAAAATCCATGATTGGGGGATGGTTAAGTAACAGCGAGACAAATTGGTAATAGAGTTAAAGCAAAGGGTCAGCAGGAATAGGAAAGATATATATATATATATATATATATATATATATATATATATATATATATATATATCTGTGTGGGGGTATATGTGTGCATATGTAAATGTATGTATATATCTACATATTTATACATGAATATATCTTTTCTTAACTGTAGCTTGTTTGAGGATAGTGTGGGAGATAAAAGGGAAATATGTATGTGTCTATGTGTGTGTGTATGTGAACACATATATCTATATATGTATACATAAATATATCCTTTCTTAACTATAGCCTTCTTGGGGGGGTGATAAAAGGGGCAATGGAATAAAGTAGATAAGATGTGCAGCAATGAACAATTTATATGGAAGAAAAAAAAACAATTGACACTCATGAATCTAATTTCATATATATATATATATATATATATATATAAATAACCTAAACTTTCTCATCTCCTTGTCTTTCCTCATGTTGTTCCCTAGGCCAGGTATGTTTTCCTTTCTTTACCTTCTTTTGAACTCCTTTTCAGTTCCCATAACCAGATCCCAAAATATTTTCTCTATAGCTCATTTTCTTTTTCATTTCTTTAAACATGCTTACTTATATTCTTTTTATTATCCTGGTTATTTATAAATACATGATATCCCAGGTAATTTCTTAAAATTTCAAATTTAATGAAGACCAAAAGTAAGCTTTTATTTTTAAGGCTTTATAATTCTTTCCGTGACAAAGACAAAATTTTGTACATTCTGAAAGTTTATATAGAAACATGGCCTTTTATAAACAATTTTGTTATTTGATCATCACAACACTATTGTGAGTTGAAAATATTTATTAAAGCCTAGCAGAGGAAGTGCTTGATTTGGTATCTTAAGATAGATTAATTAAATTCTTGCCTCTGATCTTTATTAGTTTGTGTGATAATAGTACAAGCCATTTCCCTGGGTCTCAATTTCCCCATCTTTTGATTATACAAATTAATAAGTATTAGAGAAAGAATATGAATGCAAATCTCTTCTGAATTCCCCAAGTTCAAAATTTCCTTCATAAAGTACTTGAAATTTCATTTTTTATTTAATAAATTAAAATTTGAAAAGGATAAAGTGAAAAAAGTAAGGATTGTCAATGAAACAGTTCTTTTCTAATTCTATTTTCCTGTCATTTTTCTGATTCCATTATGAAGTACTAAAACTATATTAGTAAAAGTTTCAATTTGTTTTAATTTCTTCCTGGGACCTCAAGGTATTTTTAAAATATTATCTCATCAATCTTCCTAACAGCCTCAATTCAAGTCCTGTCAGATTAAAAATACTATTGGGAAGGAAAAGAGTGATACTTCTCTTCAGGAAATAACAAGTATAATACTGCTCATAGAGAGCTTAATTGATTATAATAACTTAGTACCAATTCATTGATTATGGTTTGGTTTGGTTTGGTTATGGAATTTATTTCCGTGTAAATTTTGACTTTCTTCTGCTCCGTCATTCTGCTAGTTTGAAGGTTAATAGAAACAGCTCTGCCTGGATTCTGAAAATGACTAATTCTTAGTAACTAGTTTATAACATCATGGTTTATTAAAAGTGGAAAAATCATATTTCTTGAAACATTCTGTAAATTTAAGATAAATGCTTGTATTGAACTGCACAATTACTTGTGTCCTGCTTCTCAAGAATAATGGATTATCTTGAAATAAATAGACTATAAAGCATATTTAGAAGAATGATATTAGTTTGGAATAATTTTATTTATTCATAATTTAAATACAAAGTAGAAAAAAAGGAGGAAATGATTTGCCATTTGTAGAACATAACATAGGAGAAAATTTAAAATATAAAACAATTAATTTCCATTTAAAGAAAACCTATGTAATAAATATTACAGTTTGGTTCAGAACATCTTTGCTTCCTTATAGTTTTTGTTGTTGTTGTTGTTGCTCTCTCTGTATTTTGTTATTCTCCTTCTCTTCTTTCTCTCCCCACAGGTTCGGTAAATGCAGATACACTTGTACACACATACACACACACACACACACACACGCACACACAAACACACAGACACACATATATATATATATACATATTCATAGTTATCTGTAATCATGAATATATAGACACATATATACACATTCATGTACATATATGTAAGGCTGTACTACAAGTGTTTGTCCTCTCTTTCTCTGAAGTTGGATAACATTATTCTTTATATGTCCAAATCTTTCTATATTTTTCTAAATCTACCAACTTATCATTTCCTATACCACAGTAATATTTCAACTTTGTAATATCTAGCTATTTTAAACAGTGCAAAATAATATTGATAAATATGACTGACATATATTGTAGTTTCCCCATTTTTTTCTTTTGATTAATCTATTTTAGCTTTAATTTTAACATTTGTGATTACTACCCCTACTTATTTTTTCCTAATTAATTCTATTCCTGATCTTTATTATTATGTTTGTATGTATCTGTTATTTCATATCCCTTGTGACTACTCTACTTTGTTCCATTATCTTTCCTTCCTATTATTTAACCTATTCTCCTTCCAAAAAGCCCTCTTATTCTCTCCCCTCACATTTTCCTTCCCTGTTTATCCCATTCCTGTCAATATATACATCATATCCCATTCCCATTGATCTACACACACTTCTATATATTTTCTTATCATATTCCTCCCATTTATTTCTTTATAAATTCACGTTTTCATACCTTTCTAAAAGCATATATTGTTCCCTCTTTAACCTAGATCAGATATGGGTAGAGTTCCTTCTAAAAATCACTTGCTTATCCTTTCTCTTTCCCTATCTACTTTCCCTCTTCTTTCTTTTTGAATTTATTATATATATATATATATATATATGTGTGTGTGTGTGTGTGTGTGTGTGTGTGTGTGTGTGTGTGTAAGTGTATTTCCCTCTTTAACCTATTCCCAATGGTAGTGGAGTTCTACAACCTCCAGTACTCCTCCCTCATCAACTTTATGTGAGTCAGTTCTTCCTCTCACAGCCCATTTGTATAATTACTCTTTTTTCTTTTTCTATTTCATTTTGCTTTTTAGAATTACATCTTCTCAGTTCTATTTCAAATCTTGTTCCAAATTGTTCAATTAGTAATGACAATTTTAGATATATTTTACATTATCACAATACAAAATATAAAGTTCGTCTTTATTGAATCCCTTATTATTTGATTTTCTTTTCATTCAAAATTATGCTTGACTATACCTGGAAAAAGTTCTAAGACCTCTAGTCTTTTTATAGCCTGTCTGGGTCTTATGAATTGTTTTGTTCTTATTGTTTGTAATATTTTCTTCTTTACCTATGGGTCTGAGAATTTAGCCATAGTATTCCTGTAAGTTTTCCTCATAAGATCTTTTTCAAATGGCAATTGGTGTATTTTTTATTTTATTTTTTCTGTTTCTACTTTTTCCTCTTGTTCCAACACTTCAGAACTATTTTCTTTAATTATATTTTTATCATTGTAGCAACATTCTTCTTCTTTTGATCATAACTTTCAAGTATTCCAAGTATTTTTTGTTTTTTCATTTTAATCTGTTCTCCAGATCAGGTGTTTTTTTCTTGGTAGAAGTCTCACATTCTCTTCTTTTTTTCATTATTTATATTTTATTTTATATTTCTTTTTTTAAATATAAGTTTGCTGGCTTCTGCTTGCCCTGTTCTAGCTTTCAAGGAGTTATTTTACTCCTTAAGATTATGGATTTCTTTTTCTAGTTGGCTGACTTTGTTTTCATATTTTTATTTTTCCTGGAATGTTTTTATTTAAAATAAAAATCATCCGTCTCTCTCATTTTGTTTGTAATTTTTTTTTATTTCCACTGAATTCTTTTGGGCAATTGACCACTTAACATTACTCTTTGTGATCCGAGGGACTTTTTGTTGTTGTTGTTTCTGTAATTGTTGTTGTGATTGTTGTTTGAGTATCCTTCTCTGAAGATGAACCCTGGTATTCTGTATTCCCATAATAAATTTCTCTGGGTGAGTTCTTTCTCCTTTGCTTGTTTATTTTTTAAGGACATTTTGTTAATGTGAGAACCTCTAGTCCTGGATTATGAGGAATGGTACCTCTATCCTTACCTCCCCCTTCAGTTCCCCTCTGGCCTGAGAATGAAACCAAGAACTCTACTCTCTGGTATGTGTCCATAGTCTGCAAATTCCCTACCCTAGTGCTTCTGTGCTCACTTGGTTTGTGCTGGTTTCTTCTTGCTCAGGATTGTACCTCTGCAGCATAGCTGTACGTGACATTTCATATCAGTAGAGTTTTATATGAAAAAAAATGGTAAATAAATTTTTAAAAATGGTAAAGGGGATGTGGGAAAACTAAATCAATCTTCCTCTGTTCAGAGACTCAGCTTTCCATTCCACCTGACAAGTGACAATTAGTATGGCTGGAGCTCAGGCTACCTCCTTACTCAGCTAGCACTGAGATTTACCATTTGTGTTTCAGCTGAACTAACTAGAGGTTTTTACATTTCACAGGAGTCAAACTTTAGTCTTTGAATCTTTCTTTGGGTCTTTTTTCAATGGTTATCCCAGGAGGATGTTTCTAACTCAACACTTGGTTATTTTTGTAGCTCTACATTCACTCTGAAGCATAATTTGTCCTTGTTTGTGTAGGAGATTTAGAGCGCTTGGACATTTCTGAACTACTCTCCCATTTTTTCCAGAGTCCTCTCTTTTTGAATTTTTAAAAATCTCAAAAGTAAATGTTTATTCCTAAAATCCTGTATTTTAATGAGATATCTCTATGATGGAAAATGGAGGTAAATTAATAATATATTTTATGGTGAACTGGAATAAACATGCCAGCTCATGAGAGTTCATTAATTAATTTTTTTATTAAATTTTAGCATGCAGACTTACACTTCAGAAATTGACAAACAATACAAATTTTAGCTTCTCACTGATTATTGAGACTAAGTAACTTTTAAATAGATTGTAAATAATGCAGATTAAACTGAAAAGTATGTCATGAATACAATTAATTTTCCCCCTCCAGACAGCTGTTTAAACATTTCCTGGAAAAACTATGGATGTCTATGTGATAGGAAATGGGAGTTACAAAATAATCTAACAGAAACATGGATCACTGAGTGAATCTTACTATACTGAGCACCCACTACCAGATTGCTGCTAAATGCCATAAGGAATATAAAAGACATTTTTTTTCTTTTTCTGAAAATTTAGGGGTTTTTTGTGTTCTGATGGCTTTCACTTCAACATTCACATCACTCTGAGAAATTTGCACCTAGCAGGTTCTATGAACCAGAAGATACCCTACCTGATCAAAATCTCCACCTGGCTCACCTTCCTGGTGTAATGCCTTCATTACATGTATGAGATAGACTTCTGGACTAGATTTGCCATTATGACTCATTGCAAATAACAGACTGGGCCAAAGAGAAGCACTGAAACTACCTGAAAGAGTTCCATGTTTACCCCCTATTCCACTGTGGTCTCCAATTATCCCCTTTCTTCTACAAACTTCCCTCTTGGATGCCTTCTTCCCTTTGTGATTATCACTGGGTAATTTTTCAGTCCCTGCTTTTTTTTGCCCCAAGGGTCATATGTCACAAGACCAAGTCTACCTATCTTGTTGTTGCTGTGTACAATGTTTTCCTGGGTCTGCTTGTTTCACTCAGCATCACTTCATGTAATTCTTTCCAGACCCATCTAAAATCAGTCTATTCATCATTTTTAATAGAACAATAATATTCCATAACATTCATATACCATAACTTATTCAGCCATTCCCCAATTGATGGGCATCTACTCATTTTCCATTTTTTTCCTACCACAAAAAAAACTGCAAACATTTTTGCAGATGTGAGTCTTTTTTTATGATTTCTTTGATATACAGACACTGTAGTGGCACTGCTGGAACAAAGCGTATGCACAGTTTTATAGCCCTTTGGGCATAATTCCAGAATACTCTCCAGAATATTTAGACCAGTTTACAACTTCACCACAATGCATTAATGTCCCAGTTTTCCCACATCCCCTTTACCATTTATCATTATCTTTTCCTGTCATCTTAGTCAATCTGAGAGTTGTGAGGTGGTACCTCAGAATTTTTTAATTTGCTTTTTTTAATAGTAATTTAGATCATTTTTTATGACTACAGATCATTTTTGATGACTACAGATGGGTTTAATTTCTTCAATTTGAAATTTGAAATTATATGTTCATATCTTCCTGCTCTTCCTCCTCCTATTTCTTCTCTTTTTTTCTTGTTCTTCATCTTCCTTTTGTTGTTCTTGTTCATCTCATCCAATCTCTACGGCAATAACTGTAGACATCTAGACATCTAGCTTTCTTACAGCTTCATTGTGAGATAGATAATTCAGATATTTTAATTTGCATTTTGCAGAGGAGGATACTGATGGTCAGACATATTGAATAATGTACCCATAGTCAAAGAAGCAGGAAATGTCAGAGGAAAGATGTGATCTCACATCAGGATGGTTATACACTAACAGCTTTGGTGGTGACTATGAGTGACAGAAATCTACCCCGAGTCACCTGATACCCAGGAGTTCAATGGTCCCTGACACTCTAGAGTAAGCTGTCAAAAATATCCCTGAATATCTGACATTGTGAAACTCAAAGATGCAGCATAAACTCAGGAGGTGTAAGTCAATCCAATAAACCAAGTAACCTAGGTCAATACCACATACATACATACATACATACATACATACATACAAAATAGATCAAGAGAAAAATGGTGGGCTTAGCAAAAAAAGTCCTATTTTGGCATATAATTCTAGAAAGATTAGTAACCACAAAACAAAATAAGGAATTGTAATAATTCCAGAGATACCATTATTTACAATCTAGAAAGAAAACAATGTAACTTCTTAACACTGTATTCATAGACAGAAGAAAAAATTAATTTTAAAAATAATCTTTGGAATATCTATAAAGTAGAAATGGTGCATGAGATAAAAGTTCTATAACTGTAAAAACAAATTAATTGTGAACTTTGCACAAAATAGTTTCCTTGAAAATTAGAATTGTCTAAACCAAAATTTATGATTCTATGAAGTAAAAAAAAATACAAAAATGAAAATATTAAAACAGAACTTCTGGGAGCCAAGATGTCAGGGTAAGCAGTAAATTGCCATAGCTCTCCTTTTAAACAACCACAAAATAGTGATACAAAATAAATCCTGCAAAAACAGATCCATAAAAAAGATAATGTGAAACAATCTTTGAGCCAAAGAAATTTGGACGATTGGCAGGAAACATCTGTCTGTCTTGGGTAAAAGGGCAACACAGTTCAGGACAGGAATTATCCCAGCAAGTCTTAGCAAACTTGTAGTAAATCCTGAAAACAAACAAACAAAAACAAAACAAAAACACTAACAGGTAAATTCCAACATTAGGACCCTTCACATAAGTTAGCATAGTCCAGGGAATGGACAGACTCTAGTTCTGAAGGGTACTATGTGCTTCATCATGGCCCTGGGAAAACAGGCTATCAACAGTGACAGGACCATCATGTACTTCAGAGTATTACCTTGGAAAAGCAGAAACAGATCACTGGCCTTAGCACAAGTCAGACACAAACTCTAAGGCTTCCACTGTGTCAGTCAGCCTTGACTCCACCCTCTCAGAACAGCACTAGATACAAGGGTCGCCTTTGGGCATCAAGGAAACATGAATACAACACCAGGTAAATAGCTAGAGTCTGCAGCTCCTGCCACAAGAAGCCTGAGACAGTATCCATTCCTTGCTAGAAAAAGAGTTCAAATTTAAAAGACAGGAAAAAGGTCAAAAAAGATTAAAAACAACAATAAAAAAGAATTTGACTGTAGAAAATTATTATGGTGAAGATCAGGACAGAAATTCAGAAGATGAAAACAAAGTCAGAATACCTATGGGCAAAACCTTATAGAATAATGGAAAATGATTTTAAGTCAAAAATAAACTCATGAAAGAGGTCAAAAAGGAACTTAAAAACTTACATAAGAGATACAGAAGAAAAATTGGGAAAAAAAATCAAAGTGATGAAAGAAAATTGTTTTAAAAAGAGCCATTATTTGCTTACTGGACAAATGGGAAATGAAATGAAAAAACCTCTAAATAAAACAATTCCTTGAAGTGTGTGTGTGTGTGTGGGGAGTAGGGGCAAGGAGAATGAAGCCAGAATGGCAGAGAGTAGACAGTTCTTTATCTGAGCTCTTCCTGGTGTCTCTCAGACCAATATCAGATTAAGCCTCTACACTGGTTTTTAAGTGATAGAACTTGCAAATATTTGTAGTGTAACAAGTTTCCAGTAGAAGATATTTTGAAAGAAGTTCAGGAAAGGTCTGTTTCAATGGGGGGGGGAGGAAGTGAAGGAAGAGGATGATGGCACAGCACAGGAGCAGCAGAGGGACTGAGAGTGGTGTTGTGCCATGTGCCAGGGAACCTACTGGGAGGCTTTTAGGAAAATACAGGGGTGCTGGCTACTCTCCTCAGCTTACATTTTGGTGGATCCATCCAACACAAATACAAAAGACAAATAGTGAGCCTCTGAACCACAGAATAACTTGGGTCTTGGACACACCCACCCAGCATCAGAAGAAAGTCAGCAGCACTGGACAAAAGAAGCCTAAAGGTGCTCTAGCTAATAGAGACAATCTCCTCTTTGCCCTAAAAGCATGTCAACCTTTTAAAAAAATGAGTGGAACCTGTCAGATTGGCTAAAATGACAGGAAAAGTTAATGATGAATGTTGGAGGGGTTGTGGGAGGGCTGGGACACTGATGCATTGTTGGTGGAGCTGTGAACGGATACAGCCATTCTGGAGAACAATGTGGAGCTATGCTCAAAAAGTTATCAAACTGTGCATACCCTTTGACCCAGCAGCATTTCTATTGGGCTTATATCCCAAAGAAATCATAAAGGAAGGAAAAGGCCCCACATGTGCAAGAATGTTTGTGGCAGCCCTTTTTGTAGTGGCTAGAAACTGGAAATTGAATAGATGCCCTTCAATTGGAGAATGGCTGAATAAATTATGGTATATGAATAATATGGAATATTATTGTTCTGTAAGAAATGACCAGCAAGATGATTTCAGAGAGGCCTGGAGAGACTTACATGAACTGATGCTGAGTGAAATGAGCAGAGCCAGGAGATCATTGTACACGGCAACAACAGTACTATATGACGATTAATTCTGATGGACATGGCTCTCTTCAACAATGATATGTTTCAAACCACCTCCAATTGTTCACTGAAGAAAGCCATATACACCCAGAGAGAGGGATGCGAAATGTGGACCACAACATAACATTCTCATACTCCTTGATTGATGTTTGCTTACATTGTGTTTCCTTTATCTGATATATCGTTTGTGTAGATAAGATTTTTCTTGCACACCAATGATAAGTTTGGAAATATGTATACATATATTCGATTTGCCAATATTTTAACATAATTAACATGTAGTGGATATCCTGCCATCTAGGGGAGGGGTGGGGAAGTTGGGGGGAAAAATTTGTAACAGAAAGCTATGTAAGGGTTATTGTTGAAGAATTACCCACACATATGTTATGCAAATAAAATAAAATTAAAAAAAAATGAGTGGAAAAAGCAAAAAGAATTCTGACCATAGATAGATTTATGGAGAAAGAGAATAATGGATCTCAATCCTTAGCTTCCCAAAGGCAAGCTAGCTCCACATGAAGCACCAAAGGGTGATATTAGTTAGTCCCCATCTTACAAAGCATTCTTGGAAGAATTCAAAAAGGATCTTAAAATAGAATTAGAAGAAAATTACGAAAAAAATGAGAACTTTGCAAGAGAATTTGGAAATGGAAACAGAGAAATTAATTTGAAGAAAACTCCTTAAAAATAGATTTAGTGAAATGGAAAAATCATATACCTCCTTACAAAATAGATTTATTGACATGGAAAAATCAAATAACTCCTTACAAAATGCATTTGAAAAGGAACCCAATTTATTAAAAATAGAATTTGTGAAATGGAAAAAAAATCAATGAACATAACATCTCATTTAAAAGTTCACTTAGTAAAATGCAAAAAGAGATAAAAAAGCTAACAAGAAAATAATTCATTAACAATTAGAATTGAACAAATGGAAGCATATCACTCAATAAGAATTCAAGGATCAAAACTGAAAAACTGAAAAAAAAATAGAAGAAAATGTAAAATATCTCATTGGGAGAAAAAAAAAACTGCCCTGGAAAATAAATCTGGGAGAAATAATGTATGAATAACTGGATTTCTTGAAAACCATGATGAAAAAAAAAGAGTCTAAACATCATCTTTCAGGAAATCATCAAGGAAAATTGCCCTGATATCTTAGAACCAACGGTTAAAATAACTTTTGAAGGAATTCCCTGATTACCTTCTAAAAAAGACCCCAAAATGAAAATGTCAAGGAATATCATAATTAAATTTCAGAATTATCAGATAAAGGAGAATATATTGCAAGCAACCAGAAAAAAAAATCAAATAACGAAGAGCCACAATCATAATTACACAGGATTAGCAGCTTTCATTATAAAAAATCAAAGGGCCTGGAATCTGATACCCAAAAAACAAAGGAATTTGGAAAGCAGACAAGAATCAACTACCCAACAAAATTACATATTATCTTTCAGCGAAAAAGATGGGTGTTCAATGAAACAGGTAAATTTCATTCATTTCTCACAAAAACACCAGAAGTGACCAGAAGATATGATCTCAAAATATAAAAATCAAAAAAAAAAGTATAACAAGGTAAATAGGAAAAAAATAACATCCTTTTAAAAGTGAAAAAGCTTATATCCCTATATTGGAAGATGGCATATTTAACTCTTGAGATTTTTATCTCTGTTATGTGTATACTTAGAGGATGCAGGTATGATTTGATTTATTCTGAAGATATGAAAAAGAAATTAGAGAAGGAAAGGGGGTTCTAGTGGAAGAAGAGGAAAATTTACCCCATTATAATATGGTAAATTATATCTCATGAAGAGGCAAAAAAGACCTACTACAACTGAAAGAAAGGAAGGAAATTAGCATAATGTGAATCTTACTCTCATTAGACTTGGTTCAAAGAGAGAATATGAGACCTATTTAGCTCACAGAGAAACTTCTCTCACCTTATAAGGAAATAGGAGGGGAAAGGAAAGAGGGAGACTCATCTCTAAGATATACAGAGAACTGTCTCATATTTATAAGAATTCAAGCCATTCTCCAATTGATAAATGGTCAAAGGATATGAACAGACAATTTTCAGATGAGGAAATTAAAACTATTTATAATCATATGAAAAGTTTCTCCAAATCATTATTGATCAGAGAAATGCAAATTAAGACA
>JAJPUD010023948.1:0-11202 GCA_023553655.1 Myrmecobius fasciatus | reverse complement strand
CTTTTTTACACCTTTCCCCGAATTCTTCTATTTTTCCTTCTATTAGTCTATCCCTTTCTTTTCCTCCTTTCTCTCCCACTTCCCTATAAGGAAGGACATGTTTCTCTGTGAAACCAAATGTGTCTGATATACTCTTTTAGATCACAATCTAATGAGAGTACGATTTATACAGTGCTCAACTCCTTCCTTTCTTTTCCTCAATAATATTAGGTTTTCTTTCCCTCTTCATAAGATTTTACCTTATTTTACCTCCTTTTTTAAACCTTATTTTACCACCTTTTCCCTCTTTTTCCCAGTATGATAGCCCTTCTACCTCTACTTTCTTTTTCATATTATCAAAATAATATCAAATTATACCCCCATTATTTAAGTATACCCATAGTAGAAATATAGTTCTCAGGAATTCTTTCATTTTTACCTTTTTATGCTTCTCTTGAATTTTGTGTTTGGAGGTCAAAATTTTTCTTCAATCTGTTCTTTTCATTAGAAATAGGTGAAATTCACCTATATCATTATATGTTCATGTTCTTCCCTGAAAAATAATGCTCATTCTAGCTGGATATTCTTGGCTGTAATCCAAGTTTCTTTGCTTTTTGGACTATCTGATTCCAGGCCCTGAGCTCCTTCAATGTGGAGGCTGACAGAGCTTGCGTGATTCTAAATGCATTTCCTCTGTATTTGAATTGTTTCTTTCTAGCTGCTAGCAATATTTTTCCATTGGTGAGATAGTCCTAAAATTTAGCCATGATATTGCTTGGGGATTTAATTTTGGGGTCTCTTTCAGGAGGTGATTGGGGAATTCTTTCAATGGTGATTTTGCCTTCTGATTCTAAAACATCAGGGCAGTTTTCTTTCAAGATTTCCTGGAAGATAGTGTTTAGATTTTTTTTTTATCATGGCTTTCAGGAAGTCCAATAATCTTTAGATTGTCTCTCCTAGATCTATTTTCCAGGTCAGTGGTTTTTCCTAGGAGATATTTCATATTTTCTTCTATTTTTTTCATTTTTTTTTGTTTTTATTTGACTGATTCTTGAAGTTTTATTGAATCATTCACTTCCATTTGTTCCATTCTAATTTTTAATTTATTATTTTCTTCATTTACCTTTTTAAGCTCCTTTTTGTAAATTTTCAATTTAATTTTTTTGTTCATTGCAGACTTTTTCCATTTCACCAATTTTGTTTTTCAGTGAATTGGTGTCTTTTTCATATTTCTTTTGTAGAGCATTATATGCTTTTTCCATTCCTTCTTCCAATGATCTCATTTCATTTCCCCATTTTTCATCTAACTCTCTTTTCAGATTCTTTATGCAATCTTCATGGAAAGCCTTGTGAAATGGAGACCAACTCATGTACCCCTTTTTGACTTCCTCTGGAGTTGCTATATTTTTATGAATCTCAGGATCTCGGGTCTGTTCTTCTCACTCTCCATGAAAGCTTCTATGTTGAGAGTTCTTTTCTGGTTTTTATTCATTTTTTTAAAGCTTGAGGTCTGTTTAAAGTAGGGAAGCTGCAGCCCATCAATTTGCCCTGGGGCAATTTGGCTAATTGAATTCTGGTCCTGGGCTCTCTGGGCTAGGACCAGATTTTGCAGTGGGTTACAATCTACCTTTTATAAATGGCAGATCTGCCAAAGCACCTGCCCTCAATCAGGGCAGAGTGTCCCAAGAGGCTTAGATAGACTCCCAGGTATTTAGAATCTGCCACACTGAGTTCCACCTGGTTTCCTGCCCTTTCTCCTGGAGCCGCACTGGAGCTAGGTTAACTGCCCGACCCCCTGTCCAACTGAAACAGACCTGCTTCGGAGCTCTTCCAAGGTAATTTTTGCTGGAAATGTGTTGTACTCCAAATATTTGGAGGCGTTTTGACTGCAAAACCAGTTCAGAGGCTTAATCTGCTATTGGTTTGAGCGAAGGTCAGAAGAGGTCACAGAGAGTCCTGTCTTCATTCCATCATCTTGGCTCTGCCCCACAAAATGATAATTCTTTTTAAAGGAAATTGGAAAAGGTTTACATAAACAACATCAAGATAACTGTTATGATTAGAAGAAGCTAATTGGGAAGAAAAATAACTTCTTGTTGCTGTGTCATATCTGACTGCTCAGACTCCATTTGGGGGTTTGTAATTTCTGTCTTTTGCTCATTTTATAGATAAGTAACTAAGCCAAAAAGTTGCCTACAATAACATGGCTATTAAGTATCTTAGGCTAGCCTTGAATTCATGAGATTGTCTTCCTAATTCTCAGCCAAATACTTTATCTACTGCACCATCTAGTTGCATCCCAAACAATCTCAGTAAGAGTAATAAAGAGGAAATATAAAAAGCCAACATAAATATATGACTAGAACTCATTTCCCCAATACAGAAATTGTCAAAGGATATATAAAAAAGAGTTCTGAGTGATAAAAATAGGAATCTCAAAGCATTGTCAGTCATATAAAATTTTTCTTCTTTTTAACTAGATTAAAGGTTGTACTTCTTTCACATTTGTTTTTAAGATTTTTGAGTTCTAAGTTCCCTCCCTTATCCCCAACCACAATTAAAAAAACACATATAAAGTTATGAAAAACATTTCAATTAAAGTCATGTTAAAAAAAACAACATAATCTGGATATGGACAAGATTTTTCGTTATAATTCCTTCAGAGTAGTTATGTATGAGTATACTACTGACAATAACAAAATCATTTACACCTTGTCATCCCAGAACATTCCTTATATTTTGTGAACAATATATTTCACTTTTTTGTGGAGGACTTCAGATTTTTTTTTCCCCTGAGAGCATCCTGCTTATCATTTCCCAGAGAAAAGTAACATTCTATAAATTCATGTCCAAAGAAGATCTGGAACTCCTAATTGAACACCAGATAGATAATTTTGATTATATTAAGTTTAAAAGTTTCTGTACAAACAAAACTAATGCAGACAAGATTAGGAGGGAAGCATCAAATTGGGAAATCATCTTTACATTTAATGGTTCTGATAAAGACCTCATTTCTAAAATATTCTCTCACATATATAAGAATTCAAGACATTCTTCAATAGATAAGTGGTCAAGGCATATGAACAGGCAATTTTCAGATGATGAAATTAAAACCATCTCTAGTCATATGAAAAGTTTCTCCAAATCAATATTGATCAGAGAAATGCAAATTAAGACAACTCTGAGGTACCACTACACACCTGTCAGATTGGTTAAAATGACAGGAAAAGATAATGATGAATGTTGGAGGGTATGTGGGAAAGCTAGGACACTAATACATTGTTGGTGGAGCTGTGAATGGATCCAACCATTCTGGAGAGCAGTTTGGAGCTATGCTCAAAAAGTTATCAAACTGTGCATACCCTTTGACCCAGCAGTGTTTCTATTGGGTCTATATTCCAAAGAGATCTTAGAGGAGGGAAAGAGCCCCACATGTGCAAGAATGTTTATGGCAGCCCTTTTTGTAGTGGCTAGTAACTGGAAACTGGATGGATGCCCATCAATTGGAGAGTGGCTGAATAAATTATGGTATATGAATGTTATGGAATATTATTGCTCTGTAACAAACGACCAGCAGGATGATTTCAGAGAGGCCTGGAGAGACTTGCATGAACTGATGCTGAGTGAAATGAGCAGAACCAGGAGATCATCATGCACAGCAACAACAGTATTACATGATGATCAATTCTGATGGACATGGCTCTCTGCAACAAATAATTGTCTCAAACCAGTTCCAATTGTTCACTGAAGAAAACCATATACACCCAGAGAGAGGGCTATGAAATAAGGACCTGATAACATTTTCATGCTCTCTATTGATGTTTCCTTGCATTGTGTTTCCTTTCTCTGATTTTCTTTTTTTTTTTCTTGTAGATAGGATTTTTCTTGCACAACTTGTCAAGTATTTCAACATTATTAACATCTAGTGGACTTCCTGCCATCTAGGGGAGGGGAGGGAACTGGGGGTAAAATTTGTATTGGAAATCTTTGTAAAGATCAATGCTGAGGAACTACCAATACATATGTTATACAAATAAAAAGTTTTAATTAAAACCAAAAAAAGGAAAGTAACTTTCTATCACAAACAAATATCACAGTTTATTGAGTCAGTTCCCAATCGATGGGTATCCTCTCAGTTTCTTTTTTTTTTTTTTGCCCTGAGAATATTTTTGTACATCTAGGTCATTTTCTTTTTTTTTTCTACTTTTTTTTCTCCCAAATCTCTTTTGGTATTCATGCTTAGTAGTGGTGTTGTTAGGTCAAAAGATGTGCGTGAATTTGCAGTCTTTTGGGCAGACCATATCTTTTGATCATTTATTAACTGGGGCATAGCTTTTACTTTTTATAAATTTGAATAACTTCCATATATGTTTGAGAATGGGGTCTTATCAGAGAAACTTCTTCAATTTTTTTTTACAATTATGTTTGCTAATTGTATTTCCCATATTTATTTTCTCTTTTTTTCACTGTCTTTCCTCAAATGTATTTTGCTACTGAGCACTTGCTCTCCCATTATGCCTTCTCTTTTATCACCCTCACTCTCTTTCTATATCCCATTACTCTCCTATTTTCCTGCAGGGTAAGATAGATTTCTATCCCCCTATTGAGTATGTATATTATTTCCTATTTGAACCAATTCTTATGAGAGTGAGATTCAATCATTATCCTCTTCTTCTGCTCTTCCCCTCCATTTAAAAGCTTTTTCTTTCCTTTTTATGGCAGATAATTTATATTATTCAATACTCTGTTTTCCTTTCTCTTAGTATATTCCTCTCTCATCCCTTGATTTCATCAGTTTAAAAAAAAAGATGTTATCTCTCTGTATTCAATTCACACCCATGGCCTCTGTTCACGTATATTCTTTCTAATTTTCATAATAATGAGAATGTTCTAATGAGTTACAAGTATCATCCTCCCATATAGGAATGTAAACATATAAACCTTATTAAGTCTCTTTAGATGTCCCTCTCCTGATTCCCTTCTCTTCCTTCTCCTGATGCTTGATTTTGAAAATCAAATTTTTTGTTCAGCTCTGGTCTTTTCATCATCAATGTTTGAAAATCTTCTGTTTCATTGAATGACTACCTTGTGCTCTGAAGTATTTTAATCAGTTTTTCTGAGTAGGTGATTTTTGGTTGTAATTCTAGCTCCATTGCTCTCTGTAATATCATGTTCCAAATTTTTCAGTTCTTTAAGGTAAAAACTACTAAATCTTGTGCTATTTTGACTGTGGCTCCACTATACTTCAATTGTTTGTTTGTTTGTTTATTGATTGTTTGTTTTGTTTTTCTGGATGCTTGCAATATTTTTTTCCTTGACCTGGAAGTTCCAGAATTTAGCTATAATATTCCTAGGAGTTTTCATTTTGGGATTACTTCCAGGAGGGAATCAGTGGATTCTTTGAATTTCAATTTTACCCTCTGGTTCTAGAATGTCAGAACAGTTTTCCTTGATAATTTCTTGAAAATGACATAAAGGTTGTTTTTTAATTATTCATGATTTCCAGGTAGATCAATAATTTTTAAATTATCTCTCCTGGATCTATTTCCTGGCCAGTTGTTTTTCCAATCAGATAGTTTATCATTTTTTTTTTCTATTGTTCCTTTTTTTTAAGTTTTGCTTTATTGTATCTTGGTTTCTTATAAATTCTTTACCTTCCATTTGCTCAATTATATTTTTTAAGGAATTATTTTTCTCAGTGAGCTTTTGTATTTCCTTTCTCAATTGGGCAATTTTGCATTTTAAAGAATTCTTCTCCTCATTATCTTTCTCTCTCTTATCTTTCTCTCTCTTTTACTTAAGACTTCAAAGTTCCTTTTGAGCCCTTCCACATTCTGAGCCCAATTCTTATTTTTCTGGGAGGCTTTGGATGCAGGATCTTTGACTTTGTTATCATCTTCTCAGTGTGTGTTTTGATCTCTCTTATCACCATAATAACTTTCAATGATTAGAAACTTTTTTTTTTGTTTTCTGCTCATTATCTTTGTCTATTAGTCTGCTTTTAATTTTTGTTAAAACAGGACTCTGTTTCCAAGATGGAGGGTGCACCATCTCAAGCTTGAGAAGTTTTGTGCAACTGTTTTCAGAAATCCTTCTAGGAATCTGATCGCAAGCACTCTTTTTTGCCTTGGAGTTCTTAGGTATGTCCTTGTCCCACTGAAGCTTTAAGACCTAGAGTGCTGGCTGGGGCTGGGCCTCTGCTGATCAGGGATGCACTGGGACTGCACACCAGACTCCCACCCTGTTGCCACAGACCTTCTCCACTGATCTTCTAAGTCATCCCTGGTGTCCTGGGCTGACAGGTTCAGAAGTTTTCACCACTGTTGCCAATTCAGAGGTCCCACCTTACTGATATTGGGGTCCGGGACTGGATCTGCATGCTGGAGTCCCACTCTAATTCCACAAAAGTTTTCTGCTGAAGACCTTTCAAGTCTTCTTTGATATTCTGGGTTGAGAGGTCTGGAAGCCACCAGGACTGTTGCTGATTCAGAGGTTGGCCTGGGTTGGAGCTGGGTCTGGATCTGGCACATCAGAGTACCCTGTCCTAGCATTACAGGCTGCACCCCACCCTGGTGTCACAGAGTTTTTTCTGCTGAGATTTTAATTTGTCTTCATTAGAAATGTTTTACTCCATCTTTTTGGGTGTTCTGATGCTCTAAAATTTGTTTAGAGTCATTATTTAAAGGAATTTGGAGCAGTTTGGGGAGAGATTGGGCAAGTTGTTTCCTTTATTCTGCCATCTTGGTTCAGTTTCAAGACTTAGCTTTTAAAATTATTTCTAGTTTTTCTCATCTATCTTGTCTGTATGTAAATGGTTTAATGCTGTTTTCCCAATTGGGATATAAGCACTGTAGGAGAGGGATTTTTTTTTTTACTCTCAGCACTTAGTATAGTGTCTGGCACAGAATGTATATTTAATAACTTCTTGACTTGACCTCCTCCCCCAACACATATATTCAGTATGATCAGAAAAACTGATACATTTAATAACTCATCCTTCCTGTTTTTTATAAACTTTTCTCATAACTAATTTATACTATTTCATTACAAATCCTTTACCCTTCTCTCCTTTCAAAGCTCCATCTTGTACAAAAAGCATTTTCTGATTCTATCATTTATTGACTCCGTATTATTCTGTATTTATTTTGTATGTATATATGTACAAGTTATTTATCATAGAAATACATACTTATTTTCTTTGTATCTCCAAAGTCTAGTACAATTCCTTTATTTAATTGGTGTTTTTACTATCTTTGATTCAATACAACACATTTTACCAGACTTGATCAATACATGCAGACTGAGGGGAGTGACTACATCTAGCAATGAACAATATATAATATTAGACATCCAAAATCAATCACCTGTCTTCTGAAGAAAAAACAGTTTTTGCTGAGATTATTATCCAATGTATTAACTAAAGATTTTATTTTAAATATAGATTTTTTCCACTATCATGTTTCAAAGTTCTGAAAGATTAATTTAGGATAAAATCATTCAATCTTCTTTCAATATTACAATTAAGATAATAACTACCATCTACCTGATATTTTAAAGTTTGCAAAATCTCTTTATAATAATATCTCATCTCATTTTCACAGCAATCCTAGGAGTTAAGTGCTATTGTTATCCTTGGTTTAGGGTTAAAGGAACTTACATAAACAAAGGTTGAGATATTAGCCCAGAGTTACATAGTTAGTAAGTTTCTTAGGTAACAATTGTTTTCTAATCTTTTAGACTTTAAGAAACATGCAGTTAATTTCTACAAGTATGAGGTACCATAGTTAGTGCTGTGGTAGTGCTGTGGTAACAATAATGACAAATACAAGAAAGATTATGTCCTCAAGAAAACAGTGAAAACTTGTAATGGTCATTGATTTCTAAATATCAAGAATATCAGAAATGCTATTTAAGTGCAAAAGGCATGTTAGATTAAATTTTTGTCATTTCTCATTTTTGTCTTTTAATTATTTAAACCATAATTTCCAATATAAAATAAGAGATACACTTCCAGGGGTGGAGCCAAGATGGTGGAGAGCAGACACAACCCTCTGTAACTTTTTCTAACTTTCCTCCAACCAATAGCATATTAAACCTTTATACTGGTTTTGAAGTCAAAGAATCCACAAATATCTGGAGTACAACACATTTCTAGTAGAAAATAACTTAAAAGAACTTCAGAAGAGGTCTATTTTAATCGGGCAAGAGGACAGTCTGCCTACCCCAGACAGCCGCACAGGGAGACCAGCGCTGGGAACTGGAAAGGGGAGTTGGAGCATTGTGGCTTCCATGCACCTGAGGTGTCTTCTGTGGGCCTCTTGGACCAATCTGTCCTGATTATAAGCAGGTGGTTTGGCAGATCTGCCTTTTATAGGAGGTACATTGAGAAGCCTTGAATCCCTGAAAAGCACCAGACCTAGCTGCCATTGCACAGCACCTTAAGCAATCAATCAATCAGCAGGACTACTCCAGGAAAAAATTAAAGTATCTGTCCCTCCTTTACCTTGAACAGACTTCAAGTTTAAAAAATGAATAAAAAAACAAAAAGAACTCTCACCATAGACAACTTTTATGGAGAGAACAGACCTCAAATCCTGAGGTTTCTAAAGGCAAAGCAACTCCAGAAAAAGCCTCAAAGAGAGGCATGAGCTGGTCCCCATCTCACAAGGCTTTCTTTGAAGTTTGCATAAAGGATCTTAAAAAAGAGTTAGAAGAAAAATGGGGAAATAAAATTAGATCATTGCAAAAAGGAATAAAAAAAACATATATTGCCTTTCAAAAGAAATGTGAAAAAGACACCAATTCTCTGAAAAACAAAATTTGTCAAATTGAAAAAGAAAGCAACGAACAAAAAATTCAATTGGCCAACTGCAAAAGGAGCTAAAAAAGGTAACTGAAGAAAATAATACATTAAAAATTAGAATTGAACAAATGGAAGTTAATGAATCAATAAGACTTTAAGAATCAGTCAAACAAAAACAAAAAAAAAATGAAAAAAATAGAAGAAAAAATGAAATATCTACTAGGAAAAAAAACTGACCTGGAAAATAGATCTAGGCAAAACAATCTAAAGAATAGTGGACTTCCTGAAAGCCATGATGAATAAAAAGAACCTAGGTACTATCTTACAGGAAGTCATAAAAGAAAATTGCCCTTATATTTTAGAATCAGAAGGTAAAATAGATATTAAAAGAATCCACCAATCAACTCCTGAAAGAGACCCCAAAATTAAATCCCTAAGGAATAACATGGCTAAATTTCAGAACTATCATACCAAGGAAAAGATATTGCAAGCAGCCAGAAAGAAACAATTTAAATACTGAGGAGCCACAATTAGGATTACCCAGGACCTGGGAGCCTCAACCTTAAAGGATTGAAGACCCTGGAATCTGGTATTCTGAAAAGCAAAGGAAATGGGATTACAGCCAAGGATAAGCTATCCAGCTAAAATGAGCTTTATCTTTAAGGAAAGAAGATGGATATTCAATGATATAGGTGAATTTCACCTATTTCTAATGAAAAGACCATTTTCATTAGATTCATTTTCATTTCATTTGATCTTTAAACATAGAACTCGAGAGAAGCAGAAAAAGGTAAAAGAAAAAAAAATTCTTGAGAACTATATTTCTGTTATGAGTATACATAGAGAATGTGGGTATATTTTAATTTTATCATAACAATATGAAAAAGAAATCAGAGGTAGAAAAGGGATCATACTGCAAAAAGGAGGTAAAATAAGGGAAATTACATCTCAGGAAGAGGCAAAATAAAACCTACTATAATTGAGGGAAAGAAGAGGGATGAGCATTGTGTGAATCTTACTCTCATCAGATTTAGCTCTTAAAGAGAATATCAGATATATTTGGTATCATGAGAAACTTTTCTCATCTTATAGGGAAGTAGGAGCCATAGAGGGAGAAGAGTGAGAAAGACTAATAGAACTGACCTTCTGTTAGGGTATAAAAATCTCAAAATCAAATGAAGAAAAGCAGAAATAGTAAATGCATTTTTTTCAAATCAAGATGAAATAAAAATCACACTCATTATAAAGCTAGGAGAAAATAGACTGAAAAACAATTGGAAACTAAATAATCTCATCCAAAAGAATCAATGAGTGAAACAGCCAATTACAGAAGCAATTTCTAATTTTATCCAAGAGAATGGCAATAGTGAGACAATATACCAAAATTTGTGGGATGCAGCCAAAGCAGTAATAGGAGAAATTTTATATTTCTAAATGCTTACTTGTATAAAATAGAGAAAGAGAAAATGAATGAATTGGGCTTGCAATGAAAAAAGCTAGAAAAAGAACAAATTCAAAAACTCCAATCAAATGCCATATTTGAAATCCTAAAAATAAAAAGAGAGATTAATAATATTGAAATTAAAAAAAACTATTGAATTTATAAATAAAACTAAAGTTGGTTTTATGAAAAAAATAAAATGGATAAACCTCTAGTTGATTTGATTTAAAAAGGAAAGAGGAAAATCAAATTGTTATTCTCAAAAATGAAAAGGGATAACTTTCCACCCATGAAGAGGAAAATAAAGCAATAATTAGGACTTACTTTGCTCAGCTTTATTCCATTAAATTTGATAATCTAAGTGAAATGGAGGAAAACCTACAAAAATATAGATTTTTCAGATTATCAGAAGAGGAAATAAATTATTTAAATAGCCCCATTTTAGAAAAAGAAATAGAATAAGCTATTAATCAACTTCCTGAAAAAAAATCCCCAGGACCATATGGATTTACATGTGAATTCTACCAAACATTTAAAGAACAATTAACTCCAATACTATATAAACTATTTGAAAAATTAGGGAATGAAGAACATCTGGAACTCCTAATTGAACACCAGATAGATAATTTTGATTATATTAAGTTAAAAAGTTTCTGTACAAATAAAATTAATGCAGACAAGATTAGGAGGGAAGCATCAAATTGGGAAATTATTTTTACATTTAATGGTTCTGATAAAGGCCTCATTTCTAAAATATATAGAGAATTGTCTCATATATATAAGAATTCAAGGCACTCTTCAATAGATTAGTGGTCAAGTGATATGAACAGACAATTTTTAGATGATGAAATTAAAACCATATCTAGTCATATGAAAAGTTGCTCCAAATCACTATTGATCAGAGAAATGCGAATTAAGACAACTCTGAGGTACCACTACACACCTGTCAGATTGGCTAAAATGACAGGAAAAGATAATG
>JAJPUD010023947.1:0-19355 GCA_023553655.1 Myrmecobius fasciatus | reverse complement strand
AAAGGCTTATCTATTTTGTTGGTTTTTCCATAAAACCAACTCTTAGTTTTATTTATTAATTCAGTAGTTTTCTTATTTTCAATTTTATTATTTCCCCTTTTATTTTTAGAATTTCCAATTTGGTATTTAATTGAGGGTTTGTAATTTGCTCTTTTTCTAGTTTTTTTTAAAATAATAAGCCAAAGTGATTGATCTTCTCTTTCTCTATTTTATGCAAGCAAGCATCTAGAGATATAAAATTGCCCCTTATAACCGCTTTGGCCGTATCCCACAAATTTTGGTATGATGTCTCCTTATTGTCATCCTCCTGGATGAAATTACTGATTGTGTCTATGATTTGCTCGTTCAACCATTCATTCTTTAGGACTGGATTATTTAATTTCCAATTAACTTTTGGTCTATTTTCTCCTGGCCTTCTATTGCATGTGATTTTTTTTGCATCATGATCTGAAAAAGATGCATTTACTATTTCTGCCTTTCTGCAGAAATAGCAAATGCAGATTATTTTGCTGTTGATTTGAGAGAAGGTCAGAGGAAGACACAGAGTTAAGTCTTCACTAGGGCATCTTGGCTCCGCCTCCAACTTTATCTTCTTGATGAAAAAATTGGGTGAAATGCAAACCCCCAAACTAAGTCTCTGTCTCTCTGTGTCCCTCTGTGTCAGTCTCTTTCTCTCAGTTTCTGTGGGGCTGTGTGTGTCTTTTCCTTTTGTAACTCACAATATGTGCATTTCCCCCCAACATGGTCGCTAGGCCTGTTCCTTAGGACTCCAAAGAGGGCCACACAATTGGTACCCTGGAAGAGCGTCACAGTCAGACTGTTCCCCAACACAATCAGAGGCAACACGTCAATGGATGTAAGCAAATTCAATTCAGCAGAGGTCAGTGGGAAGCACTGGGCTCATTGAGATGCTAATACTCAAGTGCATAGCTTCAACATGAAGGGAGCATGGCTCCTTTGTGGTTGGCCAGGTGGTGGGTCTGGTCAGGGAAGGCAAGGGCATTTGGAGTCAGCTGGAGAATGGGGTGGCCATGCTTCTACAAGCTTCCTTCTGAAGCCCAGGCTGACTGGAGAAGGGCAGGTAGTAGACACTGAGGCAGCCCCTTAAGCCCCAGACATTGAGTGTCTCCCTGACAGCCAAGGGCTGTGTGCCCAGAATGGGTTCTAAAAGCTTGAGCCCTAGGAATTGAAATCATCTCCCCCCCCACCTCCCCAGAACTCACTCAGTGTTGATCAAGAGCAAAAGCAGTGTGGCAAATGGACCAGTTCTGGGCCAACATCCCCCAATCTCCCAAAGTGCCAGGGCAAGAGCCCAAGATCCCCAAATGCACCTGCCTTTGAAAAGTGCTAAGTGCTCAGGGCACAGGTGTCAGATTACCCTAAGAGATTCATGAAGTAAAGCAAGACATTTGCAGGCTTATGGGTAGCTTTTATTGAAACAAAATGATTGCCTGGGATCCAGGGACAGCCAAAGGTGCCCAAGATAAGCAAAGAGAGCCTTTGGAGGAGAGATTTGGAGAGTCTGGGACTGAAGGGTGTCGTGAGGTAGCTCAGCACTGCCCAGGGATGGCCCCACATCTGGAGGCAAGGCAGATGATCCTGTGGAGATGACCCAGAGGTTCCACTGGGTGCTTGAATGGTGTGCTGGGCAGCCCTTTGCGGGATGTTCTTGGCAGAGTGATGTCCCCTTGGCCGGGGAGGTTGGGGAGGGTGTGAAGGATGGGTGGGTGGGGTTTGGGAGGGCTCCTGTGGTACAGTCATTTCCTGACTAAGTAAGGAGATCAGGAAATCCCAGTTTTGGGGTTCCCTGATGATCTTGGGCCTGGGTCATCAGCAAGGATGCTGAGACAGGAACTGTGGGAGGGGAAGAGGAGTCTTGCTGAAGGCAGGGAAAGTTTTCCTCACAGTAGATTGGGGAGTGGATGGGTTGAGCATTAGATCTTACACTGACAGCACATGGGGCCACACCAGCTGGACTAGCAGCAACAGGGCTTGCAGCTAGATTGGCTACAGCAGGGTTTGCAGCAGCTGGACTGGCAGCAACTAGATTGGTTGCAGCAGGGTTTGCAGCAGCTGGACTGGCAGCAGCTGGATTGGCTGCAGCAGGGCTTGCAGCAGCTGGACTGGCAACAATCCCTACAGCCTCCACCACAGCTGGAGCAGGAGCAAACTGGCACACAGCAGCAGACAGGTTTACAGCAGCACACAGGTTTGCAGCAGCAAACAGGCACACAGCAGCTGGAGCCACAACCCCCACAGCTGGAGTCACAGCCTCCCTTGCAGCCTCCACCACAGCTAGAGGAGGAGCAAGTTGGCACACAGCAGCACACAGGTTTACAGCAGCACACTGGTTTGCAGCAGCAAACAGGCACACAGCAGCTGGAGCCACAACTCCCACAGCTGGAGTCACAGCCTCCCTTGCAGCCTCCACCACAGCTAGAGGAGGAGCAAGTTGGCACACAGCAGCACACAGGTTTGCAGCAGCACACAGGTTTGCAGCAGCAAACAGGCACACAACAGCTGGAGCCACAGCCCTCACAGCTGGAGCCACAGCCTCCTGAACAGTCACAGCAGCTCATGGTGCTGAGAGATTGAAAGAGATTGGTGTCCACAGGGGAGGAAGGTCTCAAGAGAGAGAGAGAGAGGAATTGGTGGTTTGTGCTAGCCCCTCTCTGCCCCCAGCTTTTATACTGTTGTGTTGTTGCACTATCAATAACAAAGGACACGTGTTCACTTCCTCTTTAATGTTTATGGCTGTCCCTAGTTGCTGTCCTTAATTTGCTTGCTAGTCTTTAGGCTATGGAGTGCCCTGGGTTGTAGCCAAAATAGGCTTTAATTACTTTTCTTAAAAAAATACTCATTTAACTTTTTTCTTTTAAGTTTTGAGTTCCAAATTCTCTCCCTTCCTACCAGCCTATTCTTTAGTCACTGAGAAGACGAGAAGTATGAAATCAATTATATATGTGAAATACAAAACCTACTTGTGTATTAGCCATATTTTTAACAGTAAGAAAAATAAAATAAGACAATTAAACAAGTTCCAAGTCTTTGTCACCACCAGAATTGCTACACACATTTTTTAATATATACATAACTTTTTTTATTGAAGTAACATCTAACCTTTGAAAAAGGTTCCAATTTCCCCCTTACTCCCACCTCCTCCTCTAGATTACAATGGCATGCACTCTAACATATGTTAAACAGGGTAAAAATAGATGCTAAATCCAACACATACATACATATTTATAAAATGATCTTGCTGCATAAGAAAAATCAGATCAAATGAAAAAATGAGAAAGAAAATAAAATACAAGCAAACAACAGTAAAAAGAGGGAAAATACTATGTTGTGATCCACCCTCAGTTCCCACAAGCCTCTCTCTGCATGTAGATGACTCTCATCAGCACAAGACCATTGGAACAGGCCTGAATCACTTTATTGTTGAAAAGAGCCATGCCCATCAGAATTGATCATCATATGATCTTGTTGTTGCCATGTCCAATGAGCTTCTGGTTTTGTTCATTTCACTCAGCATCAGTCCATGCAAGTCTCTCCAGGCCTCTCTGAAATTATCCTGCTGGTTGTTTCTCACAGAACAATAATATTCCATAACATTCATATACCATAATTTATTTGGCCACTCTCCAATTGATGGGCATCCATTCAGTTTCCAGTTTCTAGCCACTACAAAAAGGGCTGCCACAAACATTCTTGCACATGTGGGTACCTTTTCCCCCTTTAAGATCTCTTTGGGATATAGACCCAGTAGAAACACTGCTGGATCAAAGGGTATGCACAATTTGATAACTCTTTGAGCACAGTTCCAATTTGCTCTCCAGAATGGCTGGATCCATTTACAACTCCACCAACAATGCATTAGTGTTCAGTTTTCCCACATCCCCTCCAACATTTATGATTATTTTTTCCTGTCATCTTAGCCAATCTGAGGGGCTGAGTTGCGGCCTCCTTTGCAGCCTCCACCACAACTGGAGCAGGAACAGGAGCAGGCTGGTATATAACAGCAGAGAGGTTTGCAGCAACAAATGAGCACACAACAGCTGGTTTCACCCCCCACCCCCACAGATGGAGCCACAGGCTCCCTTGTAGCCTCCACCATAGCTGGTAGTGATATCTCAAAGTTGTCTTAATTTGTATTTCTCTGATCAATAGTGATTAAGAGCACGCTTTCATATCACTAGAAATGGTTTCAATTTCTTCATCTGAAAATTGTCTGTTCATTCTTTTTCCTTTTCTTTTCACCTTTTTTGAGATGCAGACCTTGTAATGGTATTGCTGTGTCAAAGAGTATGCACAGTTTGCTATCCTTTTGGGCTTAGTTCCAAATTGTTCTCCAGAAGGGTTGATCAGTTCAAAATTCTACCAACAGTGCATTAATATACCTATTTCCCCCTCATCCCCTCCAGCATTTGTCATTTCTCATAGATGTGAGATGGTATCTCCAGGGTTAATTTAATTTGCACTTATCTAATGAACAAGCATAAGAGCATTTTTTTTCATATGACTGTAACTTTAATTTTTTCCAAAAACTACCTTTTCATGTCCTTTTCCATTTATCCATTTGGGAAGCGTTCTTAATTTTATAAGTTTCACTCACTTCTATACTCAACATATATTTAAGAAATGAGGTCTTTTAAAAATTAAGTGTTTTAATTTTTTCTGGTTATATATGCATTTTAACTTTTCAAAATCCGCATGTTTTTATGAATCATGTTGGGAGAGAAAAATCAAATCAAAAGGGAAAAACCACAAGAGAGAAAAAAAACAGAAAAAAGAAATGAACAAAGCATGTGTTAATTTACATTTGGTCTCTATAGTTCTTTTTCTGAATGCAGATGACATTTTCTATGCCAATTTATTGGAATTGGCTTGCATCACTGAAACACTGAGAAGAACCAAGGCTTTCATAGTTGATCATCGCACTATCTTGCTGTTACTGTGTACAATGGATTCCTGGTTCGGCTTGTTTTGCTCAGCATCTGTTTGTGTAAATGTCTTGAGGCCTTTCTAAAATCAGCTTGTTAATTATTTTTTATAGAACAATAATGTTCCATTACTTTCATAGAGCACACTTGTTCAGCCATCCCCCAGCTGATGGGCATCGACTCATTTTCCAATTCTTTGCTACCACGAAAAGAGCTGTTGCAAATATTTTTGCACATCTGGGTCCTTTTCTCTCCTTTATGATTTCCTTGGGATATAGATTCAGGAATGACACTGCTGGGTGAAAGGGTAGGTAGAGATATATAGCTCTTGGGGCATGGTTCCAAGTTGTTCTCCAGAATGGCTGGATCAGAGAAATGAGGTCTTTATCAGAGAAACTTGCTGTAAAAAGTATGATCTTACTTCATTGTCCATGGTGCCTTTTAGTAAAATGTGGTTTCCTTAACTATCCCTTTTAATTAGGGCTATTTTTTGCTTTTGTTTTGTCTGAGATCATTATTGCTATCTCTGCTAGTTGTTTTTTTTTTTTTTTCAGCTGAAGCATAATAGATGTACTTCAGCCCTTTATTTTAACTCTCTATGTATCTTTGTTTACAAACTCCTTTTAAATGCCTTAATAATGATTAAATTCATAGGAGTTACATGTATCATCTTCCCATATAGTAATATAAACAGTGTAACTTTATTGAGTCCCTTGTGATTTCTCTTTATTGTTTACTTTTTAAAGCTTCTTTTGACTCTTGTGTTTGGATGTCAGATTTTCTATTCAACTCTATGTCATTAAATATCCATTTCCCCCTGAAGGATTACAGTCAGTTTCACTTGGTAGGTGATTCTTTATTGTAATCGTAGCTCCTTTGTCCTCTAGAATATCATATTTCAGGCCTCTCTTTCCTTTAATGTAGAAGATATATATATATATACATATATATATATATATGGAATAAAGTAGAAGATAATATAAAATAATATAGAAGAATCTTATGTAATTCAAACTGTGGTTCAACGACATTTGAATTATTTCTTTCTGGCTGATTAAAATAATTTCTTTTTGATCTGGGAATGCTGGAACTTCTCATTTTGGTATCTTTGTGAATTCTTTCCATTTCTATTTTAGCCTCGGATTCTGTTTTGTCAGGGCAGTTTCCCTTGCTACTTTCTTGAAATTTATTGTCTAATCTTTCTTTAATCATAGATTTCATGTAGCCCAATAATTTTTAAATTATCTCTCTTTGATCTGTTTTCTAGGTCAGTTTTTTTCCAATGAACTATTTAACATTTTCTTCTTCTTTTTTATTCTTTTGACTTTGTTTTATTGTTTTTTGATGTCTTATGGAGGCAATATCTTCCACTTGTCAAATTCTAACTTTTTTTTTTTTGCTTTTTGCTGAGGCAATTGGGGTTAAGTGACTTGCCCAGGGTCACACAGCTAGGAAGTGTCTGAGACCAGATTTGAACTCAGGTCCTCCTGACTTCAGGGCTGGTGCTCTAACCACTGCGCCACCTAGCTGCCCCCAAATTCTAATTTTTAAGAAAGAATTTTCATTTTGTTTTAGTTTGGGGTTTTTGTTTTTGTTTTAGTTATTTTGCAAGGCAATTGTGACCTGCCCAGGGTCACACACCAAAGTATTAAGTATCGAAGGCCAGATTTAAACTCAGGTCTTCCTGACTTCAGGGTCAATACTCTATCCAAAAAAACCTTCTTTGGCGAGGTTTGGTTTTTTTTTTCCCAATATTTGATTTTTCCAATTAGATGTAATTTAAAAAAAATTGTATTTAAAAATTTTGAGTTTCTCTCTCCCTCTTTTCCCAGCTCATTTAGAAGACAAGCAATTTTATATAACATATACACTATGCAGCCATGTAAAACACATTTATATAGTAGTTGTGTGTGAAAAAAAAGTCCCCCACCCCCCCAATAAAAAATGCAATTTAAAAAAATCTGCTTTAGGAAAGGATTCCGGGAAGATGGCTGAGTAGGTTGGTAAATTTCAAGCTCTCCTGATTTCCCCCTGAAAGAGAACAACTTTGTTCTTCAAGGTAAATATAGACTCATGAAAAATCAAGAAGACTAGGTGTAGAACAGGGGTGCCTCATATAACCTGAGAATATAATCTGAAAATATCCTCATATAACCTGAGAATATCCTGAGGACTCCCCCCACCCCACCCCGGGATTAGAGTTGCTTACACTAATACCTCTTATTTTTAAAAAATGAACTTGCAAAGAAGAAAGAACCCCAACATAGAAACATTCTATGGGAACAGGGAAGATTGGGGTTCGTCTTTGGAAAAGGATGCTGAAGTAAAAAAAAAAAGCTTCACCCCAAAGAGTAATGTGAAATGGCTCCCTGCTCAGAGAGAATTTATCAAAGAACTCAAAAAAGAATTTAGAAGTCAAATGAGAAACATTGAGGAAAAACTAAAAAACCAAAAAACCAAACCAAACAAACCAAAAAGCATTCAAGAAAAACTAGAAGATTATGGAAAAAAGTTAAGATTAGGGCAGAGTTATGGTAAAAATAGTAATTATGTCATAGAAATGAGGTGCAGAAGAAAAATAGACACAGAAGCATTAGAGTGGGGAGGAGGGCTTGTAGTTCTAAAAACATACTCACATTGGGAATAGGTTAAATAGACAACACTACATATATATTATGAAGGGTATAGCACCCTCCAAAATCTGTAAAGAAATAAGGGGGTAAGGATATGTGGATAGGGAAGCAAAGAAGAGGGAGAGAAGAAGACAAAGGAGGGATCCATGGGTGGAGGGGGGAGGTTAAGTAATAGCAAGGCAAGTTAGGAGCAGATTAAAGCAAAGAGTCACCAGGGATAGGAAAGATATGTGTGTGTCTATGTATGGGGGTATGGGAGTTATGTGTACATATGTGTTTGTACATATCTAATATGTTGATATAAATATATCCTTTCTTAACTCTAGCCTGCTTGGGGGTGGGGAAGTTGAAAGGGGAAAAAGAACAAAGTAAAAAAAGGCACACTGCAGGAAACAAAAGAACACTTTTCAAGGAAGTAAAAAAAGATGGATATTCATGAATATAATTTCTTCTGCTAATCTATATACTTTCTTGAACTGATATTTATTATATATTTTGAATCTTCCCTGATGTTCTGCTGGGCACATAACAATGTTCTCTTTTGGTTTGTTTCATTGTGTTTTGTATTCCTTTTGTGTTTTTCTTTTTCTGTTTCTTTAAATAAAATAAATTTGCAAAAAATATGCTTTACTCTGCATTCAAACTTTATCAATCCTTTCTCTGGTGGTGGACAGTATCCTTCATGATGAGTCTTTTAGAATTGTCTCACCTTCAGTGAGATTTTGTACCTCCTTTTCCATTTGGCCAATTCCCTTTGTTAAGGCATTCTTCTCTCTCTCTCTCTCTCTCTTTTTTTTTTTTTTTTGATAAGTAATTAGGGTCAAGTGACTTATTCAGTCACAGAGCTAGGAAGTGTAATTGCCTGAAGCCAAATTTGAACTCAGGTCCTTCTCACTCCTGGGTTGATGCTCTATGCACTGTGCTCTAACTGCTCCAACATTCTTTTCCCAGCAAATTTTTGTGCCTCTTTTATCATTAGATCAATTCTAGTTTTTAGGATGCTATTTTCTTCAATATTTTTTTGTGCCTTATTTACCAACTTGCTAATTCTTTTGTTATAATTTTCTTGCACCATTCTCATTTTTTCCCCTCAATATTTCCTCTAACATTCACCTCCCTTTTGAAACTCTTCTAAGAATTCTCATTGGGCCTGAATCCAATGAGGATTTTTCTTTGAGATTTTCTTTGTAGTTGCTTTCACATGTTTTGTTTTCTTCTGAGTTTATGTCTTGGTGTTCATTGCCACTTTGGTAGTTTTTAATGATCATTTAAAAATTTTGATGTTTGCTCATTTTCCAGCCTATTGCTTTACTTTGAACTTTATGTTAAAGCTGAGGTGAAGGGAGGTAGTCTCCTTAGCTTTAGGCTTTTTCATGCTGCTCTTTTCTGATCCAATTCTGGGGGTCACCAAGTGTTTTGGAATTTCTAAGTAGCGTGATCTTGGAAGAAGTGTGGTCACTGCTCTCTTCGTCTATGATCTGATCTTTCCTAAGGATGGTCCTTTGATGTTTTGCAGCTGCACTCACTAATTGCTCTTCTCTGTGAACTTGTGCCCAGGACTCCTTTGTTTGTTTGTTTTTGTTATTATTTCAGATTTTGTTTTTGTTTTTGTTTTTTTTTTGTGGCTATCAGAGTTGAGCCAAGATAGTCTAGAAGTCCTCAATCTTCCTGGGAAGAGTATCTTTCAGTTGTCAAAGATAAGTGGAGAGGCGGTGGAATTGGGAGGTATAGAACATGGTTTGATATTTTCTCTTTGCCATTTAGGACTTATGTGACCTTGAGTGATCTTCTATTCCTCAATTTCTTCATCTGTAAAATGGTGAAGTTGAAAAGAATGATCTTTAAGTTATTCCCAATTCTGATTCTCTGACCTAACTTTGGTCTGTTTTGACAAAGGGATTTTTTGATAGGAATAAAATCTCAGGTCCTTGAAATATTGAAACGAGGGATTTATTCATTTCATCCTAATGTCATGCCATGCCATATAATGCAACTAACACTTTGTAGGATTAGTCTAGGTTCGAAATTCATGTTCAACAGTCACAGACTTAAAAAAAGGGAAAAAAGCTCAGAACCTTGATTTAAATAAAAGAAAAGAAAAAAGAGGAAACAGCATAAAAGTAATGTGCAATTAACAGAGACAGTGATGACCACGACAATGTAAGAAATAGACAATAGACAACATACAACACACATCTTCACCATTTTGAGGAAACTGCAACATCTGGATTGCAACAGCTGGAAGAGCTAGCATCTTGAGTGGGACACAGATACGTATTAGGCAATATGTCCTAACCTAGCCTTTCCACTGAGGGTTTTAGGTAGGCTGAGAACAAAGAAGGCACTGTGTCAAATATTCCCATTTGATATTTAACCCCTGATGTAGAACTGCCTTCCTGAGATGCGGGACATTTTATCGCAGGAGGTTCACTGAGAGAATATTTGTTTTTATTCCTTTAGGAGGAGTGTCTTTACTCCAGGAACTGGCTGGGTTCTGGGGCAAACATGGGCCTACCATTAAGGATGTTCAGTAACCAAGGCACCAGAAAGCTGGCCAGTCCTCTCAATGCTTCCTGAGATTTATTAGATGGCAAGGAATGTATTCCAAAGTGCTCAGCACACAAAGGCATACCCAAGACTTATTGGGATTCCCCCACACTGATTTGCTGCCTACTGTCTACGTGGCACTGTGGTAGCTGCCAAGGATAAGCCCATGAAGCTGACATAGACCCTGACCTCAAGAAATTTACCCATATGACCAGAGCCACAGGTTGTGAGCTGACCCAGCTTGGATTTTTCACTTGTAGAGTTCTCGAGAGCTAGCTCTCGAGGTTTGAATCTCAAGAACATTTGACCTTAGCTCCTTATTTGCCCTCCCTTATGGGCATTCAATTGTCCAGCAAGCATCAAAGCACAATAGCACGATTCGCTCACACAACAAACGATATAGTTCCAATCCCCCCTTCTCCTGGAAGTGTTTCCCAGTCCCCCTTCATGCTTATTGCCTTCTCCCTGGTGATTAGTTTCAGCCCCCCTTTACACTGTAAGCTTTCCATGGATAGTGACAGTCCTTTGTAAGCCAAAGATTTAGCACGGTGCCCGGCAGATAGTAAGTGCCAATTCAGTTCTAGGAGCCTTGACTTGATTCAGGTACTTGTGTAACTGTTACAGGCTTATGGTGCTTCTCCGAGATTCGAAAAACAGGGAAAGAAGTTAGAGTTCCTAAAGAAGTGGCCCATCTTCCTAAATCCAGACTGTCCGATTTGCTTGGTACCACGTACAGAGTTCAGGTTTGTCCTGCTGTGTTTTATTTCCATGCCTTGGTGCTCCTTGAGTTTTGACATCCCCTGATCTTGAGTCTGGAGCTGCCTGCTAGGCTGATCTTTGGACACTGAGGGTGCCATCCTTCCACTGCTGCTGCAGCCGCTCTCCTTCTTTCCATGTTCTTGAACCAGTTCTCTCCTTTCTATGCATATATTTGTGACTTGGAATTTTTCTGGTCTCTCATCCCCATAGATGTCCAGAACCTCCAGGTTCTGACTCCAGAAACTCTTCCTCCTCTAGATCCAACCTCCCTTGCTCGGCTTTTAAAACCCATGATGATCTGGATCCAGCTGACCTTTCCAGCCTTAGTGTATACCACCCTCTTTGAGGACCCCATGGTCCTTCCAAAGTGGCCCAAATAGTGTTCTGATGGAACAGGATCTCCATCTCCATCTCATTATCTTTTTATCCAGACTGTCTCCTGTCCCTGGGAATCCCCTCTCATTTCCATTTCTTAGAACTTTTTATTTCCTTTGAAAACTTGGCTCCTACACGAGCCCTTTCCTGATTCCCACAACTGCTTGTGCTTCCTTCCTCCTTTGTGCTTGGCACACAGTAAGTGCTCAATAAATGTTTGTTGAATTGAATTGTCTGTTTTCATACTCTGCTGCTCAGTAAAATGCAAACTTCTTGAGGGTAAGGACTGCTTTTAATGTTGCCATTATATCCCCAGACCTATCCCAAGGCCTGCCCCATAGTACAACCCCAATACATTTTGGTTAGGTTGCATGAGACTGGCTATTCAAGATATAGATATATTTGAGTTTAACCCTCTGGCTTCCACCTGGCTGCATGGCCAAGCCCTCAGTCTTTGGGTTTCCCACTTAGTCTTCCTAGCTCAACTTTTTCACCCCAGCTGACTAAGAGTAAGTCAGTCAGGGGGCAAGAAGCAAGTGCCCATCTGGTCAACCCTTCTTCCTGAATCTTTTTCGGATTAGGGGAAAACATGGGAACTATTTTATTCACCTTTCCAACTCCCATGAGAGGATTGTAGATTCGGGGCCAGAAGTTACTCTTGAAGCTAATCTTATATTACAGAGAAGGAAACTGAGGCCCGAGAAGGTGTTCCTTGTCAGTGGCAAGAAAGCTTGTCCCTTCGGATGAGCCCTCAGCCGAGACCTCATTTGCCGCAGAGAGTAGCCCACGGTCTGCTCTGACCACGGTGTCCCACACACTTGTGAGGTCCATGTGGGCGCCCTTCCTGGAAAGGAGCTCCCTGTATAATGTGTCATACGTGTGTGAGGGGCATTTTCTCTTGACTTCATTTATTCTGCTGTTTGATCCAATCCCTTGTTGGTGGCACTGGCAGGGCCTTCGGCTGGCTGGACATAGCATTTTTAGGTCAGTTCTGAGGAGTGCTCTCACTCAAAGTTGCTGCCTCAGGTCTGGGCCAGTTTTGGGGGGGCATATTCAAAATTTTCCATCCACCATAGTCTGCATGCTCAGAAGACAGAAAGAACCAAATTGTCTCAATGATTGGGAGGTGGGTGTGGGGGAAAGCAGGAACATTGGGAACTGGCTGGAGAAGCCCACTGTTCAATTGTCAATGTGAGCACCCACATCTTGGAAATCAGCAGAAGCTGCAAATCAGGGCCTGCTCCACTGGGTTTTTTTTTTTAATTGAATAGATTTAAGAAAGTGATAGGACAGGTAGGTGATTTCATGATGGATACAGAAGTTAGTCTGGAGGCAAAAAGTTTCAATTTCCCGAGTTTAAATCTAGTCTCAGACACTTCCTAGCTGGGCAAGTCACTTAACCCTCTTTACCTCAGTTTCTTCATCTGTTAAATGAGCTGGGGAAAGAAATAGCTAGTCGTTAAAATATCTCTGCCAAGAAAACTTCAAATGGGGTCAATCAGACAACTGGAAAATGGCTAAACAATAACAAAAAGGTGATGGAGAAGAAGTTAACAGACTGTGCTTAAAAGTTGTGTCAGTTGTTAATCGCTTACCAGAATAGCACTGTGGGAGACAGAAAAAATCCAGAAGCTAGAGAAAGTATGTACCAAATAAATTGAAAATAATATTAAGCTTGGGGGGGGGGTAAGGAAGGAGGAAACAGAGAACCTAGGATACAGTTAAAGAGATTAAGCGAGATTAATTAACACTTGGAAGAAACCAAAAACAAGAAGAAAATGTAAATATTCAAAACGCAGGGGGAAAATGAAGAATGAAAGTTGAAATACTCAACAAAAAGGCTGAGAGGAATGGGGGAGGGGGTGACTGCTGCCAGGACTATAATAGGAAATCCGAAAAAAAAATCAACAAGACCAAGAACAGATTGTAAATTAAGACCTTAGACGACAGACAAGCTAAAAACAAAACAAGCTCGGAAAATTACTCAACAACTCAGAGAAATGGGAACCCTGCAGACACAAGTGTCAGACCTATTGGAGACAAAAATGCTGCCACCTACGGGTCACTGAGAGCCCAGGACACTTAGCCAAAGGAAAGCTTCAGAACATTTTGTTCCATGAAACCATTCTGGAGCCCTTTCTAGAAATGAAAAAAGATAGCTATCCACCTGGAATTGGGACAACAGGCTATCCTTCCTAGTTGGCTTTGGTCATGGATCTCCTCAGGTGCCAGGCTCTGCACCATTCCTGGTACACTCATCCCAGTGCCATCTGCAGAACTCTGATGCCATTGGAACTGGGCATCTTCCATGACAGGGAATTCACCTGGGGTGACCATATGTCTTCCTGTTTCCCCCTTCCTATCCGCCCCCCCCATCGTGATATTATTTGCTATTTATTTGGCACACATTTTGTATATGTATTTTTGGGTACCATTTCTATTTCTTCATGTTCTACAGCCCATGAAAATAGTCCCAAGGCCATGGCTCAGCTCTTTTTGATCATGAACAATTGCAGATAAAATTTTTCTGAGGTCCCCCACCCCACCCCCATCCCTAGGGGGCTACTCTGCAACTCCCACTCAAAACTTGTGGAGTGAGTGTCTTGGGGGTTAATTGTCTTTTTTCCATTCAGGAACCTAGAGGGAACCCGGCAAGATTGAGAAGGACTTCCAGTGGCTGTGTTTTCCATTGATCATTAGCCTTCTGGTGTTAATTAGCCTGACAAAGCTAATTAAAAGATATTTACTAAAGTGCTATAAGAAGAATCATTTCCCCACAAAGTCTGGGACTCACTTTCCCACCAGTATTTACAGAAGCTGGGGAGACTAGACTGAAACTTAGAGAATGGGGTAACTGCCAGCTCTTGGTTATTGGGAGTCATTTTCTGCCTTTATGAAGCCCTCAGGAACTTTCCCTTTGGTTGATGACTCTTGTTTGGGTGCCAGGTATCAGTGAGTCTGCAGAGTCCAGAGGCTGCTTTTTCTTGGACTTCCTGAGCAATATTTGAGGGACTTCAAATGATTACAAGTTTAGAGTTAGGAAAGGAAAAGATAAAACAAGAGTCATCTTCACAGCAGAAGTTTACCTGGTGAAAAACATCCCCCTGAAAACAGGGGCCTGAAAGGGCCCAGAGAATGCCACCCACCACCATCCTTTCATCTCTGAGCCAATTGAAATGATGGGTTTGGCAGCCGAGGGCAGCAGCAGCTCCTTAGAACATTGGGAAAATGGTACGGATGAAGAGGCTGGGTGGAAAATCATAAATGCTGCGACCTCATGAAATGCTGAGACCAGCAGAGGGGAAACAACTTTAAAAAGGCTTGGAAAATGACCCAGCCAAGCCTAATGACCCGTTGCCAATGGCATTGGGGAGGAAAGTGGAAAATAGCCGTAACTAGAAGATGAGGAATCCCACAGTCACAAGATATTCTAGATTCTGCCATTTCTATCAGGTAAGAAGCTCTCTTTGAATGAGATACCTGATCAATTGACTTACCCACTCCATGGCCCAACTGGTGCCGTTCAGTCATTTTTTTTCACTGGTGTCCAATTCTTTATGGTCTTTTTTGAGGTTTTCTTGGCAAAAATACCGGATGACTTGCCAGTTTCTTCTTGAGCTCATTGTATAGATGAGGAATTGAGGTAAACAGGGTTAAGTGACTTGTCCAGAGTCACACAGCTCTGAAATGCCTGAGGTTACAATTGAAAACTGCCATCTTTTGATTCCAAGCCCAGTGCTTTGTACACTATAGCGCCGCCTAGTGGCACAAAATCATGTGTGAAAATTCCCAGACTATTCTACTGAATCAATCAAAGGGATACAATAGGAATAAATTGAATGAAAGCATCCAATCCAAGTCTTGTGGCTGGTTAGGAGAAAATCAGCAATACTTTGGGGGACTTGGATAAAACAAGGGGTCAGTTTGGAATCTGGCGTTCCAGTACCTCAGGACGGGGAGGTGGGTTCCAGACAAGCTCCCGAGTGGGAATAAATTACTTGGGAAAGCAAAGAAAGGGAGGGAAGAGCTTTTGTCCCCAGCTTTCCCTTCACTGAAAAATGAACTTCCAAAGGTGAAAAGCTGTGGAATCCCGATAGGCATTGGTAATAATGGCCCCCAAAGAGTAGGGGCAGCCGACAGCAGCATGAGTACCAGAGGGCAGCCAGGTAGAAGAAAGGCCGTTCAAAGCCTCTGAAAGGACTCCACACCTTGAAAGCCGGAAAGATAGTGAAAAACACCAAAAGAGCACTTGATGAAGACTTTGTAAAGGGAAAAAAGGAGTTCTACAAACTCATCTTCAGCACAGGTCCCCAGGCTTGGGGGGACTCTCCCAAGGGAACGCCAAAGTACAAGGCAAGAGCATGGCAGGACATGGGGAAGATGTCTTTGAAACAATTCTTCTTAGAATATACCATGTTAATAAGAACCAATGTGAAAACTTTAATGAACCTCAGCTAGCTAGTCGGTATCAACTGGCTTATCAATAAATTCATTAACCCATTATCTAATAATTCAATTCATTCAGTTCAAAATTCATTAAATAAGCTATCCTGGTGACTTCTTGTTAGGACTTACCGATCGGTCCATGTCTGCACTTGGGATCTGCTGGCACCTCATTGAGGCATTCACATCCTAATGGATATAAAATGTCCACAATACAGCAATTCTTTCTCTAACTACTTCCACAGATTATCCTTTGCTGTCTTCTTTCTCCCATCAGTCACGGTATTGGGTGTACTGACCCTTACCTCTTCTCTTCTGTCCTATAATGATTTCATATGAGTATCAAATAGCAAATTGTTTACTCTTAGGGTGATCTGCCACCTGTGCCCTGAGCACTTAGTCAGTACTTTTCACAGGCAGGTGGATTTGGGGATCTTGGGCTCCTGGTTGGGCACATTGGGAGATTGGGGGACTCTGGCCCAGAGTTGGTCCATTTGCCACATTGCTCTTGCCTTCAATCAACACTGAGTCATGTTTCTGGGGGGATGATCTCAATTCCTAGGGCTCAAGCTTTTAGAGCCCATTTTTCTTTATCCAGTGACAAAAGTCTTCTACCTCCCTACAGATTTTTCCCCTCCCCCATACCCCCCATAAAGCCCCTGGTAAGTCTAAGCCTTTTCAGCTTTACCCCAGCCTGCATGAGTGCCAGGAGTCAAGGACACAATGTTCCCCTTCTCTGCACCTGGTTCCACCAGAGGGGCAGCCCCCTGAATCCTGACCCCTGAACCCTGACCTGTTCTCCCTCTTTCTGTGCTCTTTGGCCTGGAATGGGGCAAGCCAGCATCCATCTCCCCATGTGAAGGCAGCAAGGAGGACCCAGTCTCATGGATGGACTCCCAGGAACCTGCCTGCTCTGGCTTTGGTCCCCTCAGGAGGCTGCTCCCCAAACCTGCCCCATCATGTCTGCTGGATCAGGCACTCATTGGCCAGCTGGCCTTTTGAGCTGTGCCTCCTTCTTCCTCCCTCCCTTCTCTAGACAACCACTCCCTGGTCTCCCTTCACCTGACACAGGATCATGGTCCTTAGGGTCACCTGTGAATTTCCTGCCTTCATCCTGGAAGCAAGGTCGTGGCTCCTTTGCCTTGTCTTCAGCAGCTTTCTCAGCCCTTCCTCAGGCCACACTCCTCCCTCAGTCTGTTGCCTTGGCCATGGGTATGAGGCTCAGGAGCCCAACACCTTCTGCCTGGCACGTGCCCGCTGGCACCTGCTTCCAGATCACCAGGAATCTTCTGCTTCTTCCCTGGCTCCTGGGTTTTCACCAACTCCTTGTCAGCTGGGGCTGACCTTGGGGAGCCTGGAGGCTCCTGCCAGAACTCTCAGTACCCCAGGTCCCTGTGACCACGGCCAGACAAGCCCGTTTGCCAATCCAGGCAGCCTGGTGCTTCCAGGTGAGTCATGGCCACAAGGACTGCTCCCAAACAAACCAAAGGTGACCCAGTGACAGTCATGGGGCCAGTGTCCAACAACAACCCAGTGAGCCAGGGGGGGCTGCTCCTGCTTCTGCATGGGGTCTACCAGGGGGCTGTGGGCATGTGCCCAGGCCTGTATCAAGGGTGTACCACAGTATAAAAGCTGGGGGCAGAGAGGGGCTAGCACAACCCACTGATTCCTCTCTCTCTCTCGACCTTCCTCCCCTGTGGACACCAATCTCTTTCAATCTCTCAGCACCATGAGCTGCTGTGGCTGTTCAGGAGGCTGTGACTCCAGCTGTGGGGGCTGTGGCTCCAGCTGCTGTAAACCTGTGTGCTGCTGCAAACCTGTATGCTGCTGTGTGCCAGCCTGCTCCTGCTCTAGCTGTGGTGGAGGCTGCAAGGGAGGCTGTGGCTCCAGCTGTGGGGGCTGCAAGGGAGGCTGTGGCTCCAGCTGTGGGGGCTCCAAGGGAGGCTGTGGCTCCAGCTGTGGGGGCTGCAAGGGAGGCTGTGGCTCTAGCTGTGGGGGCTGCAAGGGAGACTGTGGCTCCAGCTGTGGGGGTTGCTGTCAGTCCTGTTGCTGCAAGCCTGTCTGCTGCTGTGTGCCTGCTTGCTCCTGTTCCAGCTGTGGTGGAGGCTGTGGGGGATGCTGCCAATCCAGCTGCTGCAAGCCCTGTTGCTGCCAGTCTAGCTGTTGCGAATCTAGCTGCTGCCAGCCCTGCTGCTGCCAATCCAGCTACTGCAAGCCCTGCTGTTGCCAGGCCAGCTGTTGCAAGCCCTGCTGCTGCCAATCCAGCTGCTGCAAGCCCTGCTGTTGCCAATCAAGCTGCTGCAAGCCCTGCTGTTGCCAGTCCAGCTGCTGCAAGCCCTGCTGCTGCCAGTCCAGCTGTTGTGCCCCTGTGTGCTGCCAGTGTAAGATCTAAGGCTCAACCCATCCACTCCCCTTTCGACTGTGAGGAAAACTTGCCCTGCCTTCAGCAAGTCCCCTCCTCCCCTCCCAGCTCCCACCCACACAGCTCCTGTCTCAGCATCCTTGCTGATGACCCAGGACCCAGGAGCATCAGGGAGCCCCCAAACTGGGATTTCCTGATCTCCTTACTTAGTCAAGAAATGACTGCCACAGGAGCCCTCCCAAACCCCACCCCCCATACTTCACACCCTCCCCAACCTCCTCTGACAAGGGACATCACTCTGCCAAGAACAGCCAGCAAAGGGCTGCCCAGCACACCATTCAGGCACCCAGTGGAAACTCTGGGTCATCTCCACAGGATCATCTGCCCTGCCCCCAATTGTGGGGCCATCCCTGGGCAGTGCTGAGCTGCCTCACAACACCCTTCATTTCCTGACTCCCTAACTCTCTCCTCCAAAGGGTCTCTTTGCTTATCTTGGGCACTTTTGGCTGTCCCTGGAAACCCAGGCAATCATTTTGTATCAATAAAAGTTACCCATAAGCCTGCAAATGTCTTGCTTTCCTTCACAAATCTCTTAGGGTGATCTGCCGCCTGTGCCCTGAGCACTTAGTCCGCATTTTTCACAGGCAGGTGCATTTGGGAATTTTGGGTTCTTGCCCTGGCACTTTGGGAGATCAGGGGATGTTGGCCCAGAACTGGTCCATGTGCCACATTGCTCTTGCCTCGAGCAACACTGAGTGACTTTTTTTGGGGTGGATGATCTCAATTAAAAGAGCTCAAGTTTTAGAGCCCATTCTGGGCACACAGCCCTTGGCTGTCAGGGAGACACTCAATATCTAGGGCTTAAGGGTCTGCCTCAGTGTCTCCTACCTGTCCTTCTGCTGAACTGGATCTGTCTACATCCATTCAGGTGTTGGCTCTGTATGTGCTGGGGAAGAGTCTGACTGAGACTCTCATCCAGGGGACCATTTGTGTTGCCCTCCTTGGTGTCCTCAGAAAACTGAAACAAAACAAAACAAAACAAAACAAAAGAGAAAAACCTACCATGTTGGGAGAAAATGCACACATTGTGAGTTTGCCAAGAAAAGGACACACACAGACACACAGAAAATGACACAGAGAGAAAGAGAGACTTAGTTTGGGTGTTTGTATTTCACCCAATTAATTTATTAACAAGATGATTTATTATGGTAGTGATAACAAAACCTGGAAGGGATAAGACAAGCAGAGAAATCTATTGTAAACCTCCAGGAAGGAACCATCAAAAATCAAGAG
>JAJPUD010023946.1:0-19356 GCA_023553655.1 Myrmecobius fasciatus | reverse complement strand
ACTAGGAGATATTTCATATTTTCTTCTATTTTTTCATTTTTTTGTTTTTGTTTAACTGATTCTTGAAGTCTTATTGAGTCATTTACTTCTATTTGTTCAATTTTAATTTTTAAAGTATTATTTCCTTCAGTTATCTTTTTTAGCTCCTTTTGTAGCTGGCCAATTGAATTTCTTGATTCAATGCATTCTTTTTCCATTTTGCCAGTTTTATTTTTCAGTGAATTGTTGTCTTTTTCCAATTCACCAATTTTGTTTTTCAGTTTTTTATATTTTTTTTCCCCTTATCTCATTTTGTTTCTCCGTTCTTCTTCTAGCTCTCTTTTGAGATTCTTAATGCAATCATCCAGGTAAGCCTTCTGAAAGGGAGACCAACTTAAGTCTGCCTTTATGGCTTCATCTGGGATTGTTTTCATAATGTCAGGATCTGGGGACTGTTATTTTTTCTCCGTAAAAGCTTTCTATGGTGAGAGCTCTCTTTTGCTTCTTGCTCATGATTTAAAGTTGGGATATTGGTCAAAAGCAGAGAAAACTGCAACAATTTGTATTTGCCCTGGGGCAGTTTGCCGAGTTGACTTCCTGTCTGAGGCTGGTCGGGCTAGATTCGCACTAGGACCACGTTTTCAGCTGCTCTCGATCCACCCTTTTCCAAAGGCAGATCTGCCAAAGCACCTGCCTGCAAGCAGAGCAAAGTGGCCCAGGCGTCTCCCAGGGGCTTCCTGGGTGCCCAAAATCCGCCCCTCTATTGCAGCCCTGACTTCCGCCCTGGCTGGAGTCTGATGGCGACCAGGGGCCGATTTCCCCTGAGGCTAACCTTCTCCGGAGTTCTTTCACGGTAGATCTTTGATAGAAGTGCGTTGTAGTCCAAATGCTTGGCGGTGCTCTCACTTAGAAACCAGTTGGAAGGCTTACTTTGTATGGGTTTGAGGGAATGTCCCAGGAGTTCACAGAGAAAGCTGTCCGCAGTTCGCCATCTTGACTCCGCCAACTCCTGATTTTTTTAAAAGAAAAGTTATTGCCTAAAGATCTTATTCTTGGAAAGTTGATTGTTTGAATTAAAATGTAAGATAATACATTTTATACACATAAAACTCAAGCTTATTAACTCAAAATCGTTTTGCAAACTTTGTTCTTTAGTGGACCAACTATCTCCCAATATTCTCCTGCTTTAGATCATCTGTGAATTTTATAACGATATCATCCATGCCTTTATTTAAATTAGTGACTAAAATGTTAAACCTCAAGGCCCTCTTCCTGATATTTCTTTCAAAGATGGCACTGTATCATTAATACCTGCTAAACTTTATATCTGCCCATTCAACAAGTTTCTTTTTTTCCTCAACAGTGTTTTATTTTTCCAAATACATGTAAAAAATATTTTTTACATTTATTTTTGTAAAACTTTGTGTTCCAAATTTTTGTCCCTCCTTCTTTTCCTTCTTTCCTCCCCAAAATAACAAGCAGTCTGTTATTTGTTAAATATGTGCAATTCTTTTAAACATGTTTTGTCATAAAAGAAAAATCAGGTCAAAAGAGAAAAAACATGACAAAGAAGAAGCTAACAAAAAAGGTGGATGTGGTGGCATTTTCCATCCCAAGTCTATTGGAATTGTCTTCAACCATTTTATTGGTGAGAAGAGCCAAGTCCATCACAGTTGATCATCACATAATCTTGCTGTTACTATGTATAATGTTCTCTTGGTTTTGCTCATTTTACTCTGTATCAGTTCATGCAAGTCTTTCCATGCTTTTTTTGAAATCCTCCTTACTTATAGAACAATAATATTCCATTACATTAATATTCCAGAGCTTATTCAGCCACTCCCCTATTGATGGGTATCCACTCAGTTTCCTGTTCCTTGCCACTACAAAAAGAGCTGCTAAAACATTTTTGCACATGTGGGTCCCTAGGAAAGTGATAATCATAAGGAACTTAATAAGGAGATGGGGGAAAGAAAGGGAGGCAGATGAAGACTGGAGGACTAACTTGGACAGCTGAGGCCTAAAGGAAAGAAGGAAAGGCCTAAAAGTAATGAATTCTCTTGGTATTCTTGACCTTTTGTTATTCCAAATAAATTTTGTTATTGTTTTTTCTAGTTTTATAAAATAATTTTTGGGTAGTTTGATTGGTATGGCACTGAATAAGTAGATTAATTTAGGTAGAATGATCGTTTTTATTATATTGGCTTAGCTTACCCATGAACAATTGATATTTTTCTAATTGTTTACCTTGTGTCCAGATAGTTCCTGGCTTTGTCTTGGCAAGTAGACTCTTAAATATTTTCATATTGTCTACATTTATTTTAAATGGGATTTCTCTCGCTACCTCTAGATGCTGGACTATATTGATGATATACAAAAATAATGATGATTTATGTGGGTTAATTTTATATCCTGCAACTTAGCTAAAGTTGTTAATTGTTTCTAGTAGATTTTTAGTTGATTCCCTAAATATACCATCATATCATCTGAAAAAAGTGGTAGTTCTGTATCCTCATTACCTACTCTAATTCCTTCATTTTTTTCCTTCTCCTATTGCTAAAGATAACATTTCTAGTGCAATATTGAATAATAGGGGTGATAATGGGCATCCTTGTTTCACTCCTGATCTAAGGCTGTTTCTAGTTTATTTCTATTATACATAATGCTTCCTGATGTTTTTAGAAAGACATTGGGTATTATTTTAAGGAAAACAATTTATTCTGATGATCTCTAATGTTTTTTTTTAGTTAGAAATGGGTGTTATATTTTGTCAAATGCCTTTTCTGCATCTAGTGAGAATCATATGATTTGTTAGTTTTGTTATTGATATGATCAATTATGCTGCTAGTTTTCCTGACTGAACCAGTCCTGAATTTCTTGGTCATAGTGTATTAATCTGATGATAAGTTGCTGTAACCTCTTTACAAATAATTTAATTTAAGATTTTTGCATCTATATTTATTAGGGAAATTGGTCTATAATTTTCTTTCTCTCTTTTGGGTCTTCCTGGTTTAGTTATCTATAACTGTATCATAAAAGGAAGTTAGAAGGACTTTTCCAAATAATTTATATAATATTGGAATTAATTGTTATTTAAATGTTTGGTAGAATTCATTTGTAATCCATGTGCCCCTTTTTCTTAGGGAGTTCATTGATGGTTTCTTTGATTTCTTTTTCTAAATTATGACCATTTAGGTATTTTATTTCCTCTTCTGTTAATCTGGGCAATCTATATTTTTGTAAATATTTCACTTACATTGTCAGATTTATTGGTGTACAATTGGGCAAAATAGATCCTAATTATTGCTTTAATTTCCTCTTTATTGATTCTATGTCCAACCTTTTCATTTTTGGTACTGATAATTTGGTTTTTTTCTTTCCTTTTTAAAATCAAATTAACCAAAGATTTATCAATTTTGTTGGTTTTTTTCATAAAGCCAATTCTTAGTTTTACTTATTAGTTCAGCTGTTTTCTTGCTTTCAATTTTATTAATTTCTCCTTTGATTTTTTTTTCAGAATTTCTAATTTGGTATTTAATTAGTTTTTTTATTTATTGTTTTTCTAAACTTTTTTAGTTGTATGCTCAACTCATTTATCTTCTCTTTCTCTATTTTATTCATGTATCTAGAGACATAAATTTTCCCCTAAGAACAGCTTTGACTGCAACCCATAATTTTGGTGTGTTGTCTCATTACTGTCATTGTCTTGAAGGAAATTATTGATTATTTCTATGATTTTTGTTTGACTGTACATTCTTTAGAATTAGATTGTTTAGGTTCCCACAAATAATTCTACCAAACATTTAAAGAACAATTAATTACAATATCATATAAATTATTTGGAAAAGTCCTACCAAATTCCTTTTTATTAACAATTCATTTGTCTAGTTAAGTAAGTTATAGGTTCATGACCAAACAAGACATAGAAAGCATTATGAAATGTTGATTGTGTTAAAGTAAACATATTTTGTACAAAATAACCCTCAAACAATGCAACCAAGGTTAGAAAGAAAACAGAAAGCTGGAAACAATCCTTCTGGCAAGTGTCTCTGATAAAGGTCTCATTTTTGAACTACATAGAGAACTGAGTGAAATTTATAAGATTATAAGCCATTTCCCAAATGATAAATTGTCCAGGGATATGAACAGGGAGTTTTCAGATGAAGAAATCAAAACTATCTATGGGTATATGAAAAAGTATTCTAAATCATTAGTGATTAGAGAAATGCATAAATATGGGGAAAAGATCTACATGTGCAAAAATAGTTATATCTTTTTCATGGTGGCAAAATGTTGGAAACTGAGGGGATGCCTATCAAGTAAGGAATGGCTGAACAAGCTGTGGTATATGAATGTAGCAGAATACTATTGCATGTAAGAAATAATGAATAAGCAGATTTTGGAAAAAACCTGTAAAGACTCGTAGGAATTGATGCAAAGTGAAATAAGTAGAACTAGAGAAACATTGTACACAGTATGAGAAACTATGTATGATGCCTAACTATGAACTCAGCTCTTCTCAGCAATACAATGAACAAGTACAAAATACAAATACAAAGAATTCTTGAAGAAAAATGTTATCCACATTCAGATAAAGAACTGAAGGACTCCAAATGCAGCTCAAAATACACCTTTTTCACATATTTCACTCTTTTTCATGCTTTTTTTTCACTTTTGTTCTGATTCTTCTTCCACAACTGTGACTAATATGGAAATATGCTATATATGACAGCACACATATAAACTATATAAAATTGTCTATCATTTTAGAAAGATTCAGAGAAGAGGGAGATGCTGAGAAAAAATGTTAACTCCAGATCTTGTAAAACTGAATGTTAACAATTGTCTTGACATGTAATTGGGAAAAATAAAATACTAATTCAAAGGGAAAAGAAACTTTAAAAAGGAGCCAAGAAAGGGAGGGAAGATTAGGACTAGTGCTGAAGAACTGCTTACTATATTATATTACATTAAGTTGTTTTTTTATTTTTTATTTTTGCTTGTTTTTCTGTAATAGTTCAAAAACAGTAAAATCTCATAAAGTAATATACAGGATGATTTAGTGAATAGGAACTGAAAAATCTGAGTCAAGTCTCACATCTGACACATAGAGGCTTTGTGACCCTGGTCACTTAATCTCTCAAGATCACCGGAAACTTTAGAACTGTATGTTGCAGAGAAGGATAAACTTATATTGCTAGAGCTGGAAGTCCTTCCCCAGAAGCTCCCTACATGAATGAAAACACAGATCTAGGCATTCAAAATCCTTTATAATTTAGCTTCCCTTATTTTTCCAGCCTTCTAACATTCTGCCTTACTCCACATACTCTTCTATCCAGTAATACTGTCTTCCTTGCTGTTCTTTGTACCATCTCTCAATTCTAGATATTTTGTTTTTTGCTGAGGCAGTTTTGGGTTAAGTGACTTGCCCAGGGCCACACAGCTAGGGAATGTTAAGTGTCTGAGATCAGATTTGAACTCAGGTCCTCCTGACTTCAGGACTGGTTCTCTATCCACTGCACCACGTAGCTGCCCCAAATCCTAGATATTTTTACTGACTTTTCCCCATGCCTTGGAATGATCTTCTTTCTCATCTCCACCTCCTGGATTCCTCTAAGTCCCAATTAAAACCCTACTTTTTATAGGAAGTCTTTCCTGATTCCTCTCTAGTGCCTTCACTCTGTTGATTTTCTTCTGTTATAACATATATAGCTTGTTTATGGATATTTACTTTTTTGTTGTTTCCTCCCCACATTAGACAGTGAGCTCCTAGAGAGCAGTAAGGATTGGGATTTTCTTTTTACCTCTTTTTGTATTTCCAGCTCTTGGCACAATGCTTGCACCATAGGAGGCACATAATAAATGCTTATTGACCTTACTAGCTAGAACTGACAAGAAAAAAGAGAACCTGAGCTTCTTAAAAAAATTCAAAAAAATAGTTAAGTGATGATGCTAGAGTACAATATAGGGAAGAGGTGTCAACCAGTGGCTTTCCTCCAGATAAGGACCTTGTAGAGGAAGATAAAACCAAGAGAGGAGAGAAGCAGAAAAATTCAATAAAAGAAGCCAGGAGTCAATCCTTGAACTTTGAGGATAGAAGGAAAGGGAACCAGCAGGGTTAGGAGTCCTTTAAGTCCAACTGCTTCTTAAACCTAATTCTAGGAAGATGTAGTAAAATTCAGCATGAAAGAAAGGTACCACTGTTCCTGCTTAGTGCTTCAAGAGAGTAGAAAGCTGATCTGGGTCCTGCCACTAATTAACTGTGACATTAGAGAAATCCTTTCCTCTCACTGGACTTTATTTTCCTCCTCTGTATAATGAGGCTAATAGACTAGACAGTCTCTAAGGTCCCTGCCAGCTTTTGTTCTATAAGTTGTTTTGCTATTCTGTGGCATAAATCCATTTCATCTCATGGCAATAACTGATTTAGATATAGATCTTGATAGATAAGAATAATTGGGCTGAATCTAACATGATGAAATAATATAGAGGTCAATATAAACTCTTATACTTGGTTCCAAAAATCAGCTGCAGAATTATGATATATTATAGAATGTATGGTTTAACAATCATTAATGTGAAAAAATACACCTAGAGATTTTACATTAACATTAAAAATGAATCAACATTAAAAAATGGCAATCTCCCAAAAGTTAACATTATAGTATCTCAGGCTTCATTAACAGAAGGATTGTGTTCATTGTTTTCCTGCTGTCTTTTTGTCTTTATCAGATCACAACAATGTCATCACCATCATTAAGCTGTCATGTGATTTAAGGTGATTTAAGGTTTATAGAAGCTTTATCAACATATGCTTAAAAAAGAAAAAAAAATGCTATAATTAATAGAACTCTGAATACCCCCATTCTTCTATATATGAAAATGTCCATTTTATTTGATGTTTGTCAAGTTTAGAATTTTAAAACACATACATATATAGGGTGGTTTTGTAAGCCTTTAAGCTTATATAAGCTATATAAATATTAGTTTTTGCTTGATCCTTTCAGCACTTTTAGTTTTATCCCGGGGAGCTATCTGTCCTTGGACTTTTCCAATGAGGGAGGCATCAGCTTATACTCTGGACCCTTCTTAGTATGTCTTGTGCCTTACCCCACTGGGGGACAGAACAGGAAGGAATTACAGAGAGTTTCTCATTGTCACCCTCTTACTGGAAAGCACTTAACTTCCAAAATTATTGTGAAGAAAAAAATGAGATAATATTTATATAGTACTTAGCACAGTATTTAGTACAAGTTGATCAGTCATGTCTGATTCTTTATGATCCCATTTGGGGTTTTCTTGCCAAAGATACAGTGGTTTTTCATTTTTTTTCTCCAGGTCATTTACAGGTGATGAAACTGAGCAAACAGGGTTAAATGACTTTTCAGGGTCATACAGATAGTGTCTGAGGCTTGATTTGGACTCAGGGAGATGAATCTTCCAGATTCCAAGCCCCCAGCACTTTGTCCACTTTACTCTAATCTACTCTACCTTAGCTGCCCCAGTGGGCACATAGTAGGTGCTATAAAATGTTAGCTATTACTACTACTTATTAGTGGTAGTTGAGCTGAGGGATCAGAAGTAGACATCAGCAGGAGATAAAAGCATTTGAATAAGGAATTAATTCTTGAATAAGGAATTTAATTGTGCTGAATAAGGAGCAGAATTAAAAAAAAACAATCTTCTAGTATAGTATATCTTGTTTTATAATTTGTAGTTTTGTGGTTTTTATAAATTGAAGGTTTGTGGCAACCTTGTATCAAGTACAACTATCAGGGCCTTTCTTTTCTTTTTTTTTTTTTTTTTTTTTACCAACAGCATGTTAACATGATATATCTCAGTGCCACAATATTTCAAACTTTTTTCATTATTATTGTATCTGTTAGAGTGATCTGTGATCGGTGACCTTTGGTGCTACCATTAATTGTTTTGGACCATGTGCAAATAAGACAGCAAATTTAATTGATAAATGTTATGTGTGTTCTGACTATTCCCCCAACCTGTCATTCTAAGTCTCTCTTCTTTTCCTTGGGCTTCCCTATTCTGTGAGATACAACAATATTAAAATTAGACTAATTAATAGCCCCATAATGATCTCTAAGTGTTCAAGTAAAACAAAAAGTGAACTGATGCAGCAAACTTCATTATCTTATTTTAAGAAAATGTCAGGGGCACTCATGCCTTCAATATCCATAACCCTGATCAGTGAGCAGACATCAATATTGAGGCAAAACTCTTCACCAGCAAGATCATTACTCACCAAAGGCTCAGATAATGGTTAGCATTTTTTAAAAATAATTAGCTATTTTAAAATTAAGCTATGTACAAAGCCATCTCTAGTCATATGAAAAATGTTCTAAATCACTATAGATTAGAGAAATGTACATTAAAACAACTCTATGGTACCACCTCATACCTCTCAGATTGACTCTCCTTCCCTCCCCTCCCATCCTCTCCCCTGCCTTGAGCAGCTCATTTAACCTCTTTGGGTCAAAGTCTTCATTGAATGAGGAGCTTGATTAAAATCCCTTCCAGTTTTGAATCTCTGCTCTTATGAGTTATGAAAACATCAAAGAGATGTGACCCTGAAGGACAGGATGTTTGTATTCACAGATTTTTGGGCATGCCATTGGATTGGTTCTCAAGGTTAGTCTTAAATAGAGGACCAAGGCAGTTGAAATTGTTAGCTAACAATTTTCATTGCTGAAAATACTATCAAGCAAGTTTTTACATAAAAAAGACTGGAGTTAGAAAACTTCTCTTGAAAAATCTTGTCTAATCATTATACTCTCCTTTCCTAAAAACCAATAATGGTATCCAATCCAATCCAATCCAATAAGCATTTTTAACCATCCATTATGTGTTGGGCTAATTTACCTCAGTTTCTTCATTGTAAAATGAGCTGGAAAAGGAAATGGCAAACCATTTTCATTATCTTTTCCAAGAAAATCTCAAATGAGATAGAAGTGTTGAACGTGATTGAAATGACTGAACAACAGCAGTGAGATTACTGGGTTTGTATCACAAGGAAATCATAAAGGAGAGAAAAGGATCCACATGTGCAAAAATGCTTGTAGCAGCTCTTTTTTGTGGTAGCAAAGAATTGGAAAATGAGTAGATATCCATCAATTGGGAAAAGGCTGAATAAGTTATGGCATATAAAAGTAATGGATTGTTCTATAAAAAATGATGATCAAGCTGACTATAGAAAAACCTGGAAAGATTTACATGAACTGATGCTGAACAAAACAAACAGAACCAATAATATATTCTATACAATAATAGCAAGAATGTGTGATGATCAAGTATGAAAGACTTGGTTCTTCTTAGTGGTTTAGTGATTTAAAGCAATCTCAATAGACTCTGGATAGAAAATGTCATCTGCACCCACAAAAAGAACTAAAGAAACTGAATGTAAATCAACACATGCTATGTTCACTTCTTTTTTGTTTTGTTTTGTTTTTTATGTCTCCTATGGTTTTCCCCTTTTGCTCTGATTTTTCTTTCCCAACATGATTCATAAAGGAATGTGTTAAAATAAATAAACAAATAAATAAGTAAAAAAAAAGGAAATGACTGAACAACAGCAACAACTACAACAACAGCATTATGTGCAAGGTAGAATACTGTTGTTGCCTCTGCTCTTTCATTCCACCTCCTGAAGAAAGTGGCAAGAGGCCTAGAAGACTGATTTTTATCTGCTCCAAAGCAACTTCCCCTTGTCTGAGGAGAACTTTACTTACTACTGTTACTTCATGACTCTTAGCTGGGGATAAGAAAAGGATCCTACCATCCTCTAACACTTCTTTTCTTTTCTTTTTTTATTTGCAAAACATATGTATGGGTAATTCTTCAACATTAACCCTTACAAAGCTTTCTGGTACAAATTTTCCCCCTTAGTCCCCTCCCCTCCCCTAGATGGTAGGAAATCCACTACGTTAATAATGTTAAAATACTTGACAAATCGAATATATGTATACATATTTCCACACTCATCATTGTTGTGCAAGAAAAATTGTATCTACAAGAAAAAAAATCAGGGAAAGGAAACACAAGGCAAGCAAACATCAATAGAGAACATGAAAATCTTATGTTGTGGTCCACATTTCATATCCCTCTCTCTGGGTGTATATGGCTTTCTTCACTGAACAATTGGAACTGGTTTGAAACAATTCATTGTTGAAGAGAGCCATGTCCATCAGAATTGATCATCATATAGTATTGGTTGCCGTGTATAATGTTCTCCTGGTTCTGCTCACTTCGCTCAGCATCAGTTTATGCAAGTCTCTCCAGGCCTCTCTGAAATCGTCCTGCTGATAATTTCTTACAGAACAATAATATTCCATAATATTCATAATACCATAATTTATTCAGCCATTCTCCAATTGATGGGCATCCATTCAGTTTCCAGTTTCTAGCCACTACAAAAAGAGCTGCCACAAACATTCTTGCACATGTGGAGCCCTTTCCTTCCTTTATGATCTCTTTGGGATATAAGCCCAATAGAAACACTGCTGGGTCAAAGGGTATGCACAGTTTGATAATTTTGAGCATAGTTCCATATTGCTTTCCAGAATGGTTGGATCTATTCACAGTTCCACCAACAATGTATCAGTGTCCCAGTTTTCCCACATCCCCTCCAATATTTGTCATTATCTTTTTTTGTCATCTTAGCCAATATGAGAGGTGTCTAGTGGTACCTCAGAGTTGTCTTAATTTGCATTTCTCTGATCAATAGTGATTTGGAGCACCTTTTCATATGATTATAAATAGTTTTAATTTCCTCCTCTGAAAATTGTCTGTTCATATCCTTTGACCATTTATCAATTGGAGAATGGCTTGAATTCTTATAAATATGAGACAATTCTCTATATATCTTAGAGATGAGACCTTTATCAGAATCCTTAAATGTAAATATGATTTCCCAATTTATTGCTTCCCTCCTAATCTTGACTGCATTGGTTTTGTTTGTACAAAAACTTTTTAACTTAATATAGTCAAAGTTATCTATCTGGTGTTCAATTAAGAGTTCCAGTTCTTCTTTGGACATAAATTTATTCCATCTCCATAGGTCTGAGAGGTAAACTATATTATGTTCCTCTAATTTACTTATAATATCACTCTTTATATCTAGATCATGAACCCATTTGGAACTTATCTTGGTATGTGGTGTTAGATGTGGGTCAAGCCCTAATTTCTTCCACAACACTTATTTTCTATTTCCTACTGTGCATATCTCCTGGGGGAAGGTTGCCAAAGATTGGTTGAATTATTTCCATTTGTGTTAGCACAAGAAAACTTCCTTCTTTTGTTGCCAGCCTGACATCCCAAACATGTTGTTGTGTACATTTGAGGCAAAAAGGAGTAACTTCTCTTTGGTCTCAGACCTTCTATCTCCTATTATACCTATCTCTTCAGGGAAGAGGAAGAGTAAAGTTGATGAGAAGAAGGGCTTCCATCTCCAGGCTTATCATTTTTCTGCATATTTTCTTTTTTTGATTTTTAAAATTTTATTTTTACAAAAACTGAATAAGAAAAAAGAAAAACAGAAAAAGAATATAAAACAAAAGAAAATGAAACAAAAGAAAATATTGCCATATGAACAACATCAGGGAAGATTCAAAATATATAACAACAAATTACCAGATCAATAAAGTATATATATGTTAGTAGAAGAAATTACATTCATTAGTGTCCATCTTTACTTTCTTGTAAATTGTTCTTTCGTTCTCTGCTGCACACCTTTTTTATTTTATTCTTTTCCTAACTTTCATTCCCCCTTATAGTTAAGAAAGGCTATATTTATGTATACATATATAGATATATACATACACACATTCGTTGCTTCCCAGCCCACCTATCCCTCCCCCTCAATTTCTTTATAGATTTTGGAGGGTACTATGCCCTTCATGATATGTATGTGGTGTTGCTTATTTAGCTCATTCTCCATATGAGTAGGTTTTCAGAACTACAATACCTTCACCCCCCTCTAATGCTTCTGTATCTATTCTTCTTCTGCTTCTCATTTGTGTAACATAATTATTATTTTTACCTGAACTGTGTCCCAGTCTTTTTTTTGAGCCTCTCTTTTCTTGATTGTTGATGTAAATTTAAACATATGGCATTCATTTCAGATGTTAAAAAACATAAACAATTTGTCTGTGTTGAATTCCTTAAAACTGATCTTTAATATTGGCTTTTATATGTTAAAATTTCTATTAAGTTCAGGTTTGGTTGATAGAAAGTCCTGAAAATCTGCAAGTTCACTGAATGTCCATTTTTTCTTTTTCAATAATTTGGATCACTTTGCTAGATATGAAATTATTTAGCCACAGGGCCTAGTTCTTTTGATTGTCAGTAGATTGTCAAGACCAGGTCCTGAGGTCTTTCATTGTGGCTGCTGCTAAATCCTGTATTATTCTAATTGTAGCTCTGGAATATTTGGATTGTTTTTTTTTTCTTGTTTCTTGCAAATTTTTCCTTGATCTAGGAGTTTCAAAATTTGGAAATAATGTTCCTATGTATTTTCTCAAAGGATTTCATTGAGATAATGATGGGTGGATTTTTTCTATTTCTGAATTCCCCTCATGTTCTATCACTCCTAGACAATTTTCTTGATTATTTCTTGCATGATTGTGTGAAGATTCTCTTTTTTTAGCCACAATGTCCAGGCAATCCAATTATTCTTATATTTTATCTTCTTGATCTGTTCTCCAGATCTGTCATTTTTCTCATGTTTCACATCATGTTCTATTTTTTCATTCTTTATATTTGGTTTTGTTATTTCTTGGCCTCCCATAACTTCACTGGCTTCCCCTTGCTCAATTCTAATTTTCAAAGAGTTATTTACATCTTTGAGACTGTATCTCCTTTTCTAGTTGGTTAACTTTTTTCATAATCTTCTTATTTTTCTTGGATGGTTTTTATTTTTATTATTTTTCTTTGGATCTTCTCAGTTTATATCAAGAAAACCCCAGTTGTGTCTCAAGTATTCTTGATTTTTTATAAGCCTATGTTCTTCCTGAAGCACAAATTTGTTCTATTTGTGGAGGAAATTTGGAGAGCTTGAAATTTACTAATCTACTCTGCTTTATTCCAAGAATCCTCCCCACTCCTGTCTATTTTCTAACCTTTTGAGGCATGAGGAAGAATTAAATGGGATCTCTCAAATGACCTTCTGGACATGTGATTCCTATGCCATACAGCATTTGTCTGCAGGCTCATCTCTACCTTTTTCTGGGAATTACAATAATTCTACTCAAGTATAAGCATAATTATATACTAGTCATAGCCTACTCATCCAACTGATTCTGAACACTAGTAGATAATAATTCAAATCCAATTCCCTATCTGTCATGATCCCATTCCTTATTCCATCCTCCTCAGTACTTCCACTCCAAAGTATATTGTTTTCCTAGTTCTGATTAACTTTTCTTTGCATTAGTTTGTATGTCTTCCAATTTTTCTCTGAATTTATCATATTCATTGCTCCTTAAAGTACAGAACTTCTTAAAATCTTTCATTACATTTACATGTCACAATTTGTTTAGCCAATCACTAATCAAAGAACTGGTTTCTGTGGATCATACTACCTTTCTTGAAGTCTTCCAGATTTGACATCTCAGCAACATCTTTGAAACTTACTTGTCAGGTCAGCTAGGTGGCACAGTGGATAGAGCACCAGCTCTGAAGTCAGGAGGACCTGAGTTCAAATGTGGCCTCAGACACTTGATACTTCCTAGCTGTGTGACCCTGGGCAAGTCATTTAACCCCAATTGCCTCAGCAAAAAAAAAAAAAAAAGAAAGAAACTTGTTCTCTATGCCCTACCACCATTCAGTTACCAAGACCTCTCTATTCTCTTTTCTTTTCAATAGTATTTTATTTTTCCAAATACATGTAAAGATAGTTTTCAACATTCATTTTTGTTAGATTGGCATTCCAAAAATTTCTCCCTCCTTTTATTTCCCTCTCCCCAAGAAACAAACCATTTGATATAGGTTAAATGTGTGCAATTATTTTAAACATATTTCCATATTTGCCATGTTGTACAAGAAAAATCAGACCAAAAGGGAAAAAAAAACAAGAAAAAGAAAAACAAGCAAACAAACAAAAAGATGAAAATACTGTCCTTCAATCCACATTCAATCTCCATAGTTCTCTCTCTGAATATGGATGGCATTTTCCATTCCAAGTCAATTGGAATTGCTTTGAATCACCACCTTGTTGAGAAGACTTTTTTCTTTTGAGAACTAATTCATGGCCTTTGAATATTAATAATTTACTGGTGGAATAGCTATTGACCTTACCTGTTGGTATCAATTCTCTATATATCTTAGATATTATACCATTATTGGAAAAATTTGTTGTAGTTGTTTAATGCAGTTTATTTTTTCCCTTCTAATTGCTTTTTGCATGCAAAATCTTTCTAAATCTTATTTAATCAAAAATGTTCATTTTATCTTTTATGATCATTTCCATCCATTATTTGTTTAATAAATCTCTCCCCATCCAAACATTTAAAGAGCAAATAATTCCTATATAGGGAATATAATGATTTGTGTAGGACAAGAGACACTAATTTCACCAGTTCCATTTAGTACCTTTCAGCATTGCTCCAGAGGTGACTTTCTTGGATTCAATCTAATTGCTAGAAGTAGATTTGGTATTAGTAAGAATTGCTTTCACATAACCCTAATCATTTCCTTTGAGTCTTGTTACAGTGCCCCAAATTGCCAAATGGGGTATGAGAGCAGATAAAATAAATTTTCTGACCATAAATCAAAGTCTAACTGAATGTATCTAAGTAGATTTATCAATCAATAAATTAGCAAACATTTACTAAAAACTTACCAGACACTGTACAAATTCTAAATAATCCTTGGCTCAAAGAGTTTATATCCCAATGAAGGAGTGAGCACCCACACACCCACCCACCCACCCACACACACACACATGATACAAACAAAACAGAAATAAGATGGAGACATGGTCCAGCTGGGATGCCAGTCTAGGAATATGAGTTATTTTAGACACATATGTATATGTATCCTCTTTAATAAGTTGTAAGTTGACTTTGAGGAAAATATACCCCTATATATATGAGAACAGATCTTTTCTGTCACTTTTTTATTGTTGTGTTACTTAATTAAACACCATTTGCTATGAATGAATAAGTTTGGGCTTTGAGCAAATGCTGACCTATGACATTAATTTGGTAAACTTTCAGGGGACTCACATTTAAGGGGTGGGAGTGGATACCATACTACCATTATTAAGACTGTTTCAAAATATAAAGATTATTAGTCACCTAATACCTTTTACGAGGTAAATAAGATTTTTTCCTGAAAAAAGATGAGTCTGAGAAAGATTGCAGGTCAGTGCCACAAATGTTTATCAATGTATAAGATGCCTATTCTTTAACTTTAGAAGTTGTTGATATCTCAGGTTCAATATGGGCTATTATGGGTAATCATAAATGTGTAAATGTGCTTTGAGTCACTCTCCATTGAATTACCAAAAAACAGGTAAGGCAGGAATTTTAAATCAAAGAGCTATCATTATCTCATACTATAGTTTAAGATTTGGTACTGCTAAACCCCTTTTCTTTACATTTAAAAACATTTCCTTTGATATTCTTGACCTTTTATTCTTCCAAATGAATTGTTATTATTTTTTCTAACTCAGCAAAATTTTTCTTTAGCAATTTAATTAGAATAGGATTGAATGCATAAATTAGTTTAGGTAAAATTAGGTAAATTTTTTTTTACTACATATTGACTCTACCCATGAACAATTAATATTTTTTCCATTATTTAAATCTGATTTTTATTTGTATAAAAAGTTTTTATAGTCTTGTTTATATAGTTCCTGAGTTAGTTTTTGTAGGTATGCTCATATGTATTTATATTATATAAAGTTATTTAAAATGGGATACCTCTTTATTTTTTTTTAATTTTATTTTTATTTATTTATTTTTGTTTGTTTTTTTTATTAATACTTTTTATTTGCAAAACATATGTATGGGTAATTCCTAGACATTAACCCTTACAAAGCTTTCTGTTACAAATTTTTCCCCCCTACTCCCCACCCCTTCCCTAGAAGGCAGGATATCCACTACATGATAATTATGTTAGAATACTTAAGAAATCGAATATATGTATAGTTATTGCATTATTTTTTTGTGCCGGAGAAATCATATCTACAAGAAAGAATAATCTGATAAAGGAAATACAATGCAAGCAAACCTCAATAGAGAACATGAAAATGTTATGTTGTGGTCCACATTTCACATGGCTCTCTTCACCGAACAATTGGAACTGGTTTGAAGCATTTCATGGTTGAAGAGAGTCATGTCCATTAGAACTGATCCTCATATAGTATTGTTGTTGTCGTGAATAATGATCTCTTGGTTCTGCTCACTTCACTGAGCATCAGTTCATGCAAGTCTCTCCAGGCCTCTCTGAAATCGTCCTGCTGGTCGTTTATTACAGAACAATAATATTCCATAACATTCATATACCATAATTTATTCAGCCACTCTCCAATTGATGGGCATCCATCATTCAGTTTCCAGTTTCTAGCCACTACAAAAAGAGCTGCCACAAACATTCTTGCACATGTGGGGCCCTTTCCTTCTCTTATGATTTCTTTGGGATATAAGCTCAATAGAAACACTGCTGGGTCAAAGGGTATGCATAGTTTGATAACTTTTTGAGCATAGCTCCAAATTGCTCTTCAGAATGGCTGGATCTGTTCACAGCTCCACCAACAATGCATCAGTGTCCCAGTCTTCCCACATCCCCTCCAACATTTATCTTTATCTTTTCCTGTCATTTTAGCCAATCTGACAGGTGTGTAGTGGTACCTCAGAGTTGTCTTAATTTACATTTCTCTGATTAATAGTGATTTGGAGCACCTTTTCATATGATTACAAATAGTTTTAATTTCCTCATCTGAAAATTGTCTGTTCATATCCTTTGACCATTTATCAATTGGAGAATGGCTTGAATTCTTATAAATATGAGACAATTCTCTATATATCTTAGAGATGAGACCTTTATCAGAACCCTTAAATGTAAAGATGATTTCCCAATTTGATGCTTCCCTTCTAATCTTGTCTGCATTAGTTTTGTTTGTACAGAAACTTTTTAACTTAATATAATCAAAATTATCTATCTGGTGTTCAATTAAGAGTTCCAGATCTTCTTTGGACATAAATTTATTCCATCTCCACAGGTCTGAGAGGTAAACTATCCTATGTTCCTCTAATTTGGTTATAATATCACTCTTTATATCTAGATCATGAACCCATTTAGATCTTATCTTGGTGTGTGGTGTTAGGTGTGGGTCCAGCCTTAATTTCTTCCACACTAGTTAAAATGGGATACCTCTTAGTATCTTTTCTTACACATTTTTGTTTGATGTGTAGAAATGTTTGTGACTCATGTGAATTTAATTAATATTCTGCTACTTCCCTAATATTATTAATCATTTCAACTAATTTTCAGTTGATTATTTGAGATTTTCCAAATATTATCATTAAATAATTATGGAAACTATCTGGTACTGACTAAGAAATGAAGGAGATAAGTAGAACAGAGAAGATATACAATTTACAGTGGGAAATGACAGGAAAAGGATAAATTGTTGGAAGGGATATGGGAATACTGGGAGACTCATGCATTATTTGTGGAATTGTCAACTGATCCAACCATTCTATTTTTTTTTAATTTATTAATACTTTTTATTTGCAAAACATATGTATGGGTAAGTCCTAAACATTAACCTTTACAAAGCTTTCTGTTACAAATTTTTTTCCCCCTACTCCCCACCTCTCCCCTAGATGACAGGACATCCACTACATGATAATTATGTTAGAATACTTAAGAAATCGAATATATGTATAGTTATTGCCACACATCATTTTTTGTGCAGGAGAAATCATATCTACAAGAAAGAATAATCCGATAAAGGAAATACAATGCAAGCAAACCTTAATAGAGAACATGAAAATGTTATGTTGTAGTCCACATTTCACATCCCTCTCTCTAGGTGTATATGGCTTTCTTCACTGAACAATTGGAATTGGTTTGAAGCATTTCATTGTTGAAGAGAGTCATGTCCCATAGAACTGATCCTCATATAGTATTGTTGTCGTGTATAATGATCTCCTGGTTCTGTTCATTTCACTCAGCATCAGTTCATGCAAGTCTCTCCAGGCCTCTCTGAAATCGTCCTGCTGGTCATTTCTTACAGAGCAATAATATTCCATAACATTCATATACCATAATTTATTCAGCCACTCTCCAATTGATGGGCATCCCTTCAGTTTCCAGTTTCTAGCCACTACAAAAAGAGCTGCCACAAACATTCTTGCACATGTGGGGCCCTTTCCTTCTTTTATGATTTCTTTGGAATATAAGCCCAATAGAAACACTGCTGGGTCAAAGGGTATTCATAGTTTGATAACTTTTTGAGCATAGCTCCAAATTGCTCTCCAGAATGGTTGGATCCGTTCACAGCTCCACCAACAATGCATCAGTGTCCCAGCCTTCCCACATCCCCTCCAACATTCATCGTTATCTTTTCCTGTCATTTTAGCCAATCTGACAGGTATGTGGTGGTATTTCACAGTTGTCCTAATTTGCATTTCTCTGATCAATAGTGATTTGGAGCACCTTTTCATATGACTAGAAATAGTTTTAATTTCATTATCTGAAAATTGTCTGTTCATATCCTTTGACCATTTATCAATTGGAGAATGGCTTGAATTCTTATAAATATGAGACAATTCTCTATATATCTTAGAGATGAGACCTTTATCAGAATCCTTAAATGTAAAGATAATTTCCCAATTTGATGCTTCCCTCCTAATCTTGTCTGCATTAGTTTTGTTTGTACAGAAACTTTTTAACTTAATATAATCAAAATTGTCTATCTGGTGTTCAATTAAGAGTTCTAGATATTCTTTGGACATAAATTTATTCCATCTCCATAGGTCTGAGAGGTAAACTATCCTATGTTCCTCTAATTTGGTTATAATATCACTCTTTATATCTAGATCATGAACCCATTTAGATCTTATCTTGGTATGTGGTGTTAGGTATGGGTCAAGCCCTAATTTCTTCCACACTAGTTTCCAATTTTCCCATCAGTTTTTGCCGAATAGTGAGTACTTATCCCAAAAGCTGGGGTCTTTGGGTTTATCAAACACTAAATTGCTAAGGTTATTACCTAGCTCGTCCTGATATCCTATCCTATGCCACTGATCGACTGCTCTATTTCTCAGCCAGTACCAAATGGTTTTGATGACTGCTGCTTTATAATATAATTTTATATCTGGTACAGCAAGGCCACCTTCATCTGTCTTTTTTTTT
>JAJPUD010023945.1:7500-19358 GCA_023553655.1 Myrmecobius fasciatus | reverse complement strand
AAAAAAAAAAAAAAAAGAAAAAGAAATGAAGCAGTCATTGCCCTTAAGAAACTTACATTTTTATCAGAGGAGATACCAGGCACATACATAAGCAAATACAAAATGTATTTCAAGTAAATTCAAGGTAATTTCATTGGCAAATTCAGAGAGGCACTCATGTAAGAGATAGTGATTGAGCTGAGCTTTGCAAAGATACCTCTCAGGTCTGGGGGAGATAGGAGATGGAATATTGTATGTGAGAGACAGTGAGTAGACTGGTTTGAATGGAAATGTAGGTTATAATGAAAAAAAAAAATGTATAATTACTCTGGTAAGGTAGGCTAAAGTTCAGTTGTAAAAAGGGCTTTAAATAGCAGAGAGGAATTTGTATTTTATGCCAAAAGCAGTAAGTAGAAATACACTGTAGCTAAAGATATGTTCTTTGAGCAAAATACTGACAGAACTGAACTGTATCCATTTTATACTTGTATAGAGGATGAATAGAAACACTGAAAGTAAGGGGACTAATTAGGCCATCGGAATCAACCCAGTGAGAGATCAGGGGCTAGACCAGAATGATGGCTTTGTGAGATCAAAGCTGAGGGATACAGACAATGCCTTTGGAATGCAGAGCATGGAGAGGTGCTAGTAAGTCATGATAGGTTAGGAAAGGAGTCTTGAACTGGAACCTGAACATTGGGTGAATTTTAGATGAGAATAAAGGAGAGGGGGAGAGGGCAGGGTTTATAGTGTTACCAAAGATGCAGAGAGATAGGTATTCACATGATCTTTTCAAGAGATATTAGTAGTAGAACTGTAATGAAGCATTCATTTTAGGACAGCAGTGGTAATTAAAGATAGAAAGGGAAATTAAATCCAGATTGTAATCAACTTCAAATGCCATATTCTCAAGAGTTTGGATTTTATTTACTAAGCAGTCAGGAGATATACTGAAAGTTTTTTAGCAAGTTAGTTAATCACATAACTTTTAGAGAAAAAAATTTTTTTTAGGAAATATTTTAGGAAAATTTAACTTGGCAGTAATGATATGGGGGAGAGACTGGAAGCAAGGAGACCAGGTAGGAAATTACTGCAATAATCCAATTCTGAGGTCATAAAGACCTAGACTAGGGCAGGGACTGTAAGAATAGAAATGAAAGTATATGTAAGAGGTACCTTATGAAGGAAGAAGCGATAAGAATTAGAAGTTGATTGGATATAAAAATAAGAGAGAAGCAAAAAGTCAAGGATGACGAGATTTCAAGCTTGGTGAGTGATTTTTTTTTTTAAGTTAGAAACTATTTTTAGGTAAAGGGTTGAGTTTTTAGTGAAAGTAGAATATTCAAGTAGAAATATCCAGTAGGAAGTTAAAGATATCTTAAAAAGAGAGGACAGGGTTAGAGAATCATCTACATAGACATCACAATTGAATATGGCAATAGCAAACACTTCAACCTGTGATTTTTAGTCAATTCTTCCTAGATTCTGAAAAGGTAGAAATAGCAAGATTTAGGGGACATACTCTAAACCATCATTATCAATTAGAAAGCTTCATAGAGTTAAATATAAGAGGTTTGGTTTGAGATTAAGGAAAGAAATTGTAGAACCCTTTATTTGAATTCATTTTTCTTTAATATGGGTTCTTAGTGTTTAATATTGCAAGAGACTTCTTCAAATTCTCCCATCTCGTGAAGTTTTCCCTCCAGTGTAGAACGTTGTAATTGTCTACCAGTTTTTTTTACTTTCTTAATCTAGACATTGGTTAATTGACCCTTACCTCTACTCCCAAACTGAAAGAATCTGTTGGGTAAGATTTATTTGGACCTGTCATCTTCAAGGTCTTGGGCTACCATGGGTGCATGATTGTACCAGTCTTTATTTTCAAGTGGCAATTTTCTAAATTTCAGGATCAAGCTTTGAAGGTTAATTGGATCTTTTAAAAAATACAGTTACAAAATAATATAAACATGTTCTCTTTGGGTGTTATTAGTACAACATCAACAACATCAATATTTCTTTTGCTTTTTACCGCAGGAATTTGGGAAGCCATGTGACAGAAAGACTTATATAGAGTAGCAGGCTGATATAAACTTTGCACTTTCTTCTTGGGTACTGTACTTCTTTAGGGATGTACAGACTTCATTTCTCTATCTTCCTCTCCCTCTTACAAGCTATATTCTGCTTTGTCAACCTTTACTTACTTATTACTCTGTTTGTTCTGCCTCCCTTTTCCCTTCCTCATCCCCAACTATTAACTTCTACTGCTTGGTGTCCCAGAAGGCAGACAGGAGCAAGGGGTAATTTTCAGAGACAGAATTTCATATAAGGAAAACTATTGAAACAATTATAGTTGACCAGAGAATGAGCTCCCTCATTAGAGGCCTTCAAAGGAAGATTGGATGACCTCTTTTTGGTCATCTTCTGACCTTCTATTCTTGAGCAGGTACAGGTTGGATTAGATGGTCCTTAAGGTCTTCCAAATCAGATTCTATGATCCTTTCCTTGCTTTTCTGTTTTTCCCCCATATGCATTTTTAAATCTACAAGGCTCAGCTTTTTTGGTCTCTACTGATTTATAAGTGTTTTTGTTTTCTTTCTTGGTCCATAAAATGAAACCAGTAAATTTTTTCTTAAATTAAGGAAAAAACAAATGAATCCATGAATATATACATGAATGAAAAATCATTTATTAAGGGATTACTTTGTACCAAGTGCTGGGGATTCAAAGATTAAAAAAGAGACAATCCCCAGTCTCAAGGACTATTACATTCTAAGACACCTCTCTCTAAGTAGAGAGATGATTGGGAAAGGGAATTCTCTTCTAACATAAAAAAGTGGGGCTGAATGAAATGGCCAAGCTGCTTGACTGATTAGTCTCTCTTTTTTTTTTTTTTAAACTTTTGAGCATATCAGTTTATTAAGCACTGCATGCCATTTGCATAACAAATTGGGACCAGGTCCCATTTAATTGAAAGAGTTGCCAGAATATTAATCAGTATATAAAATTAGGAAATTTGATCTCTAATTGGAAGCAAGATCAGGGACTTTCCAAGTTAGGAGGGGGAGAGCAAACATGTGCAATTCCCTGAAATAAGAAAAATAAGTGTCCTACTCCCCCAAAATGTTTCTAGTCAATCAAAAGAATATGGAAATTACAACTGACTGACCAGTATAGAGCTGGTTTTCAGATGTGTAATTGTGAGAAAACTCTTTGGTTTTCTAGTTAGTGTAACCTAGATCTATAGTTAAGGGCCTCTAACAGGAGAGGTAATCTTGCTTCAGCCACACAGGATTAAGTTCATATGCAATAAGGTTTTCTCATAATTGAATAAAATTTTCTCAGAAGACAGAAATTGAACTTGATCTATAATTAAATAGAAAGGTAACTGAGCTAGATCCAAAATTGAGCCACAAGATGAATCTTGACTGGTTAGTCTCAACTGTACTTCCATACATCTTTGGGTTTTTAGGAAGGCTTGACCCTGGACTGTGACAGTAACTGATGAAGATTCTTTAATGTTAGCTTTTTCCAACTCAGAACTTTCAGGATTGCCAGATCTTGGCTTCAGCTTTCCAATTTTAATAATATAAATAATTAAGGTGTTACAGTCCTCTATTATTTTGACATTGGCCTCTATGACTTAATCAGTGGAAATTTAATTAGCACATGCTATATATTAAACATTGTTCTGAGGCATTATTAGTGTTATAAAATTTATAAAGTACTGTATAAAATAATTAAGAATTCTCTAGGAAATTTAGTAGAAAAATCATTTCGACAAAGGGAAGAAAAAATAATTGATATGAATAGGTAAAAAGGAAAAAGAAGAGAAAAGATTTGGAGGAGAGGGATACTTAAAAATAGGTAAGGGAAGAGACTTTCAAGGGAATTGGGAAGAAACAAACAGAAAGTGGGGAAGATGACACTTTTTACCATCTTCTTCCCCTTAACAGTTCTTTTGTGCCACTCTGACCACTGAACATATGTATTCTCCTATCCCTGTTACCTAATGCTTGAGCAGACAGTTCCTTGTTTGCCCAATGATTGCAGTCTTTGTGCTATTCTCCTTATTAAGATCTGGCATTTATTTGGCTTTTCCTAATAAACACGTGGCAGATCTGGCATGCCATCCAACTTTCTCTTCTCTCACATCCAACTCTAGCTAGTTTAAGTCCCATATCTCCTGTTTAATCATGGTATTGTAGAATTAAAATTGAGAAACACAGAACTAAATTTAGAAGCTGTGTGGTCCAATCTTCACATTTTGCAAGAAAAAAAAAAAATGAGATTTCAAACCAGAATCATACAGGTCACGAGTGAAAAGGCAGAATTTGAGCCCAGGTCTTCTGATACCAAATCCAGGTCATTTTCCATTATAGTATGCTTCCTTATCAAAGTAATCTGTCAAAAATTCACCATTAATTAGATGCTTTAACATCTCACTCACTCTTGAAATATCACAATCAAGTGTGCTAAATTGAGGATACCCAAATATACACAATGTAGACCATATTACCTCTAGAACTTTCTCTCCACTATACAGAAAATTGTTTTTTTAATTGTGTATAAATAATATGATTTGTGAGAAACTTGCAGACACTTATTTTTAAAAATGTCTTGAAAGCCAAATGTCAAAAATTGGATTCAATCCATAGTTCAGATTTCCTTACACTGATCTAAAACTTTCATATGCCTATTTATTTTCAAGATAGTATTTTTCTCTAGGTTTTAAAAATTTTAGTTAAGAATAGTTATAAAACCATAAAAACAAGCCAAAACTGGCTTTGCCCAAGTTCGTAGATAGTGTCAGAGACAAATTTAAACTCTAGAAAATGAGTCTTTGTGATTCCAGGTTTTCTATCCATGACACTACCTAATGACCCATTTTAGAACTGAAGGGGACTTTTTGGCCAATTTGATATCTAAAATTCTTCCTATTTCTACAATTCAGATTCTAAAACTCTCATTTTCCTATTAGTGAAAGTGAAACTCCAGAGTTTCTGACTTGCTTTGATTTCTAGTGCAGTTTTCTTTCTGCTACCCCAATATTGTTTTTCTTACCAACTCTAATTTGGGAGATTTTTTAAGCCCTAAATTTATATATGTGGTAAATGAAATCCATTTCTGAATTTTTTTTGTAATATTTAATGAATGATGAAACTCTAATGAGACTTTAAATGAAAAATATGATTTTGAAATCTAATTACATATGGCTATAATATTAACTGTACTTTTTTTTTTTTTTTTTTTTACTTTTTAGGTCTAACCCAAAAGCAGCCCTTCCACCAGTATTTCAAGTGCATCTTTCAAGAAGTTCTCCCAAAGATATAAATGGTAAGCTTTCTATATATCTCCTCTTGGTGCCCCTTAACTATGTTCTACCAGTTAGGCCAAAGTTATCTAGCCATACCTCTGAGAGGGAACACTTTTTCTTTTGACCTCATTCTGACACCCTATAAATGCATCTTTTCCAGATCTGCAATTGCAGAGTACTCATATAGCTATTTGGGTATAGTAATTGGTTAAGAAGGAATAAAGAAGAAATCAGAATATGGTAACCATGAGGATAATAATGTGTTATTTTAACTTTGAATGACTACAAAGATGGTATGCAAATATATTTTTGGTTCTGCTTTCTACGTTAAATCAAAGTTTTTTTTTTAATTGCTACATATGTTAAACATATAGCAGTAATGCTATATATCATAGTAGACTTTTTAATGAGAGTACATCTCTAGTTTGTTAATTGATTCATCAAAAAGATGATTTGATTTACGTTTGTTTTGCATTCTATACAAATAGATTTTACATAGAAATATATTTTGTCAATAGAGAATTATTAGAATAATGCTTTAATTCAGGAGTTTTCAGACTGTTTTGTCAAAGCTCTCTAGGGATTCTGTGAGGAAAAAAAAATTCAAGAGTAGCAAATTTTACTTGAATAAGCCATTCACTTTCAGACAGGGATGGGAAGATATTTTTAAAGAAATTCAGTTCTTTCACAGGAACCCACATTTCATTAACGTAATTTTTTTATTTGAAAATTGGCTTTAGTTAGATTGTGTTTAATTTACAGTTGCAAATTTGAAAGAAACTGGAAAAGTATTACACAACTATTAAAATTTTAAAGCAGCTTTCTCCAGTTAGTAGCCATATCTTCTCAATATATATAACTCAGTCTATCTCCTTTTAGGTAGGCAAATTAACATAGGCAAGTTAACTTCCAGTGAAAAAGAAGAGTATGCAGGTTTGTTAAGAAAAATTATCTGTGTGTGTGTGATATAAAGTCTTACAAATTTCCACTTATGCAAAATAAATAAAAGAATATTTATTTTGTAAGGAGAAAAGTATTATGGAATAAAACTGGCTGAAACCAAGAGGAAAAAGTGATTCTTACTCATAGAATTGATGTACTTAAAGGTCAATACAGGATTGTAAAACTGTATAACAATGGTCTGAAAAGATCTAATTCAGTCCACAAGTGACCAGAGGATATTGAGCCAGATTTTTAGTCTAAAAATCTCTCAGAGAAAGTCTTGTTTGTTTTAGTACTAAACTAATCATCTAAGAAGGTGGTCTGAGAATGTTTAGGGAGATAGTCTTGAGTCATGAGTCTCAGGCTATTGTATCTCTCTAGGATCTCTTAGCCTTTTCTTGGATTCCTTGATAGTTTATGTTTGCACTACCACCTAGAACCCATTTTGTGGTTCACTACCCCATATGGGATCTCATAACTGAGTGTGGGGATCATGAAATTATAATTTATTATCAGTAAATATTTGATTTATATATCTATTTTACAAACTTATATACCTAGGATCATGTAAAAATTTCTCTAGTGAAAAGTGAGTGGAAAAAGTTTATGGAGCCCTAATCTAAAGTATTGAAGAAAGGGGATAAGAGGACCTTTTTGGTGTAATGTTATTAACTGCTGTAGTGGAGAGATTCCTGGTTTTAAAATCAAAAGCCTTGAGATCTCAGACTTGTCTCTGCCACTGACTTAACTATCGGGTTTTGGCCAACATTGAAGGGCTCAATTTTCTTACCTATAAAATGTACGCAGTAATACTTTGCTGCCTTTACTAACCATCTCTCACAAAATTGTTGTGAGGACCATGTAAGGTACTAAACTTGAAGGTACTATTCATAAATTTCTATATAAAAATAAACTTTTATTATTGTTGTTTATTATATCACTTCTTTGGACTTGTTTTAAAAAAAATTTACTCATTTTCCCTTTAAAGGGGAAATTTGAACAGATTTTACAGACTGGGCAAGTAATTTTTACAAGCTAAAGTATTTAAAAGTTTTAACAACCAAAATTTGTGGGCTAGAACATGTCATTGCCTCTCAGCCAATATTGTACAGTATTTGAACTGGAAGTACAAAACTTGTTTTTGAAATGCTTTTTTTTTATTAATAGTTCCATAACAATGCTATCAGCCTGTTGTTTTTGAATAAACTGAAGGAAACTTACAGAATGTTAACTATTATTTGGGTAAAACCTCTTTGTGTGATTATTGGACCCCTCTCCAATCTGTTTCCGTGGTGTGGGGATGGAGTAGCTTGCTCTTCTCCTTTGCAACTTAATCTTTCTGCTTCCCATATTTAACCTTCTCAGGCATAGAAGCCTCTGTCATGTTTCCAGAAATAGTAGTCAACTAATAAGCAGAAAAGGCTATAATAGATGAGTGATAAAATGGAAAAATTGGGGTTAGCATCTGAAGAGCAGAGTTCAGATCCTGGGTCTGCAATTTAACACTACCGTTTGTGACTTTGGGCATGTCGCTGAATCTCTCTGAGACTCAATTTCCTCATTTATAAACTGAGAATGTTAGACCAGATGACCTTTGACCAGCTCTAAGTCTGTGGTCCTATGGTCCTTCCTAGTTAAGGTACTGGGTAAGTGTTTTTTCCTTCATCTTTACATAAAATACTGAGTGTTTTTGGTTAATTCTTTCAATCTTTTGCTTTGAAGATAATTTAAATGAGACTATTCAAAAAACAAACATCATGCCTCCTATGTCTAACACTTATAAAATGGATGAGGTTCAGATGCGAATTAAGGAGATATTAAACAAGCATAACAATGGCATTTGGGTGTCAAAGCTTCCACAGTTTTACAAAGACCTGTATAAAGAAGAACTTAACCAAGGAGTTTTTCAACAGTTTGAACACTGGCCTCATATTTGCACGGTAGGTTTTCTTCTTATTTATCTCATCTTCCCAAATCCATGTTATGGTTATGATACTTTGTCAGCCATATCAGCAACTGCAAAGCATTTCATAGACATTGTCTCAAAAATGAATCTAAAGTTGATAAATAGCAAATGTCATCAAAGTGTGGTGGATAGAGAAATATAAATGTACAGAAACTAATAACTGTATCCATTTGAAAAATTTGTCAATTTTTTAAAAAATTAAATTGTATTTTTTAATAAGCAAAAACTCTTTTTTTCCTTTATAACATTCCTTACCCACCCAATTGAGAAAGAAAAAACAAAATCCTTGTTACAAACATGAAATTTAAAGTGAAATAAATATCGGCACTGGCAGAAATTCTGCTCCCCCAAAAATATTTCTCAAACCTCATTGTCAGGAGGGTAGATAACATGTTTTATCATGAATTTTCTGAAATTATTATGATGCTCAGAGTTCCTGAGTTTTAACTGTTATTATTATCATCGTATAAACGGTTCTGGTACTATTCACTCCTTCCTGTATTAGTTCATACAAATCTTCCCAGGTTTTCTCTTATTTGCCTTTAGCATATTATTGTCATTTTATAAATTATTCTATTGATTTGATCTCATTTTGCACTCTTTAAGACCTTAATACCTTTGCCTGGTCTGGATGTGAGTAGTGTAATTTATCATTAGTAGTCTAGGACCATGACTGGTGGTTACACTGGTGAGATTTCCCAATTCTTTCGAGAGTTGTTTTTCTTTACCATATTACTGTCACTGTATAAATTGTTCTGACTCTGTTCACTCTACATCAGTTCAGAGATGGTTTCTCTGAACTATTCATCATCATCTTACAGCATAATACCACACCATAATTTATTCAACCATACCCCAATTGATAGATACTTTTTGTTTCTAATTCTTTGTCACTATAAAGAGGAACATTTTTGTACATCCTTAAGAGTTTGTTTTAATACTAAACCCTCAATTTATATAATCCCTCTAATTTCCCCCCCAAAAATGTTAGCTGTTCTACCCACTCCTTCCTTGTTTGTGTACACTTCTACTCCTGTACTCATTGTATAAGTATGTTTGTTCCTAACTTTCCCCTCCTTATCCTAGTTTCTTCTTTTTCTCCTACCTTTTTTTTTTCCTTATAAGATCATCAAAACATAATAGTCTGAATAGATCCCTTGTAAGACTCCTTTTGATGATGGGGTTCATAAGGGACATGTGTATCATCTCTCCCCATGTAGAATGTAAACAGCATATCATTGTTTAGTTATTTATGATTATTCACTCATATTTACCTTAAAAAAAAGTTTGTATTTTACAGTTTCTACACAGCTCTGATATTTTCATCAAGAATGCTTACAGATTCTTTCATAATCCCCTGTGAGATTATACTCAGTTTTGCTTAATAAATTCTTAGCAATAAGCCTCTATCCTTTGCCTTCTGGAATATTGTATTCCAAGGTCTTCCTTCTTTTGTGATGATGGCTGTAATCTGAATGGGCTGTGAATGAATGAACTCATTTCATATCTTTGGCCCAGCTATGTGGGCATGAGATTTAAAATCCAGAGAATTGAATTGGGGCAGCTAGATGGTGCAATGAATAGAACACAAGCCCCAGAGTCAGAAGGACCTGAGTTCAAATCTGGCCTCAGACACTTAACAGTTACTAGCTGTGGGTGTGGGACCCCAGAGGCAACTCCAATTGCCTCTCAAAAATTACCTCCCCAAAACAAAGCAAAACAACAAGAAAGGAATTTCAGTGCATCTTTAATGAGTTTTACAAGCTTTTTAAAAAATATATACATATTCCAAAATTCTAACTATTAATAACAACATTTAAGATTGTCTTTTGTGGAATGAGTATACAAAAGAAAGACTTCATACACCAGGAACTTCATGATCTCCATAGGTTTTATTTCCTCATTTCTGTACTAGATAATTAAATACTGGTGTTTACTTAGCATATGTTGTGATATTTTTTATTCAGATTGAAAATCTGAAAACAGAAAATTTGCCACACTAAAAAACGGAAAAAAAAAAAAACATTTTTTTAAATCAATACAAGACTCTTAACAACAAATCTTTCTTATAATAATATTTTTTCAGCAGTTTCCTGAGTAGCACTATCTGACAGAGCATAAAATGGTGAAAGTCACATTATCACTATATAAGATCAGGGTCTTGAAAAATGTCTTCTATAAAGTGCAAATAGAAGTAGGATTTTTGATATTGTACCAGTTACATCAATTGTTGGTATATTCCAAGATCCATGATTATGTGATTTGGTCTGGCCATTTATATCCTAGTTACAACCTGCACTGGGATTATTGGATTAATCCTTTACTATATCTCCTTGACAAGTTTTGCAAATGAAAAATAAACAGAGAAATTGTTCAAGGCTTTGCTATTCCTATAGATCATGGAATATCACAATCTTGGGAAAATAGAAATTGCCAGTGTCCCAAAAGAGAGTAAAGAGGCCTGTAGCTATAAGTAGGATGTAGTGATTATTTTTGTACAAGAAGTAGCATAAAAGGTATTACCGGAGGACATTATGCTAGCAAAGGAGGTCTCAAAGGAAGATGGAATGACTATTATATACAAAAATATTAAAAGAGCTAAATAAATTTCTTCCAGTACATTATATAGATCCTTTATGAAAGGCATATGAAAAGACTTGGTCAAGAATTATGTAGTGATAAATTTGGAAATATGTATAGGAGAACTGCACATATTTAACATATAATGGATTACTTGCTGGCTAGAGGAGGAAAGGGAAGGAGAAAATTTTGGAACACAAGATTTTTGCAAAGGTTCTGAATGTTGAAAACTAGCTTTGAATGTATTTTGAAAATAAAAATCTATTTTAAAAATTAAACAAACAAAAAATGTTTATTTAAAAAATAGAATTATGCAAGGATTAAAAAAAGAAATTTTTTTTGCAACCAACTTCAGGTAGTACCCACTTTATCATGGATCCATTGAAATATATACTTGGTCTCGCCAGGGTATGAGGCAGGAAAGTTAATTGCAGGAGCTCTCATGTTGGCATACATAGAAGATTAAATATTTGATGTGCACCTGAAAAAGAATGCTAGAAACAAACGTACTGGTTAACTAGAACATAAAATTTGTGTAAGAATCCTAAGAATAGGGTTTCAAAATTCGTTAGGAGTCCTAAGAATAGGACCTCACTCCATGGAGAAGGTAGTCCTGTTAATTGCTTGTTACTTGAATTAAAAGGCTCTACGTAAGATCAGATAATGAAGGACTCATGATTCTGCTTACTTTATTATATCAAATAAAAGATGGTAGCAACAAGAACAAAAAATGAAGGATCCGTCAAATCAAACAATTCATCAGTCCATAACTAGAATAACAATGCTACAGCAGTAAGGTACCTTAGAGATCATCTATTGACTAAATTTTAGTCTATCCCCTCACTTTACAGATGAGAAAATTGAGGCCCCCAAAAGTTTAAAGTTTTCTCAGGATTCCATAGGATCCTCCTAAATATCCTTTCCATTGTATTGCACTTTATATTTTCCATTATTGTATCTGAAAGTATTTATTGAACATCTACTATGTGTAATGTACCATGGTAGATGTTATAGAAGTTGCAAAGAGGAATAAGTAAATTGACCTCTACGTTCATACAGTCTAGTAAAGATTATAAA
>JAJPUD010023945.1:0-5000 GCA_023553655.1 Myrmecobius fasciatus | reverse complement strand
AGACTCATGGGAAAGAAATCTTGGGGCAGCTAGGTGGTGCAGTGGTTAGAGCACCAGCCCTGAAGTCAGGGGGACCTGAGTTCAAATCTGGTCTCAGACACTTAACACTTCCTAGCTGTGTGACCCTGGGCAAGTCACTTAACCCCAATTGCCTCAGCCAAAAAGCAAAAAAAAAAAAAAAAAAAAAAAAATCTTAAGGAAATACTGAGCAAAACACCAGTATTCCCAGCTATACTCAGAATTTTGGAGTGGGTTCATTCTGCTTTGTTTTCATTGCACTGATCCCCCAGTCATGGCTGAACTCTCACTCCCATTTTCATCCAGTGTCACATCCAAATTATTTCTCCCACTATTGTTCCTCAGTTTTCTTATATGAGGTCCATGTGCTGTTTACACCACCCCTTTTTGTCTTTGAAATCATCTGTTAGTTTCCAGGTCACTCTTAACATTCTCAGCTTCGGTGCCTGACTCTCATGTTGTATCCCTATGACCCACTCTTGTTCTCAGAGATTTTTGATATTTATGACCATGTAGGAATTTGACAGTATGATTTATTTCTCTCTTCAATCATTTTTCTTCACCAGCTTCCACCCTAGGGGGTAAAGGGAGGCCCGACAAGCTAAGCTAGACTAAACAGCAAGACCCCCAGAGGGAAGGAGACAGGCAGCATGGACCAAGCTAGTTGAAGCAGCACTACCTCAACAGACAATCTCCACTCAGACACCGATGGAGATAGCTCCGAGCCCTAGAGCACTGGACATAAAAGTGCTCCTTTAGGCTGCTGACATACTTCTATCCCCACCCATGGATCCAGTATCAAGGGAAACAACTTCTCGGGGATGGAAGTTGGCAGCTGCTGCAGTCCCCATAGCTCCTGAAGAATACAAAAATCTCTCACCACCAAAGCTCTTGACACTAGGAAATGGTTCCACATCTGAAGTGGGTATGGGTTTATCTTTGGAAATGACTTTTTAAAAAAGAGACCTTGCCATTTGCTGCTGTGTCCTAAGGACTATGGGACTTTCTGTCTGTGTTATCTCCCTATTAGAACTGTGAACTCCTTGAGAAGCAGAGACTGACTTATTTTTTCTATTTGTATCTTCACTATTTAGCATAACAGTGCTTTAAACACACTAAGCATTTAATGTATTTTTTTCATTCATCTGATGTAGTTATACTACCTCCAAAGTATATAATTTTGATATCCTACCTTCTAAACATAACCTCCCATATATTTTCCCATTCACAGTAAATAATTAATTATTCTTCTGCCTCATTCTGCACACCACTTCTTTGGTCCAAGTATAACTTCCTCTCCTTTTCCTTTCTATCCTTGATTGTGTTTCATTTGGCTCTATCTACATTCAGCATCTACCTTATTGTCTGCCAATTTAATACTTCTATAAGTAGTATCAAATATTTCTCAACTTCCTACAATTCATTCCCAAACTGAGCTACTTATGCTCATAAGCAATTAGCTTTTCTTAGCCTTAGTTTTCCCCATCTGTAAAATGGGAATAATAACCTTGTCTCAAGAATTTTGTGTAGATCGAGATAATCTTTGTGAAACACTTTATAAACTTTTAAGTATTATGTAATGTTAACTATTTCTGCTTCAGTTTTATTCCACATCTTTTAAATGTCATTTAAAATGTCCTACCAGGACTTAACAGTTGCACTAGAAAAAGTAGCAAAGTTCAGCTGATTTTCACTTGCTACATAATCATGGCATGACAAATCAGCTATTCTCACACTTGTAGCTTTCCACTTTTTTGATTAAAATGAAGATTATCTAATAGAAATTTCCTCAGAGGCTTCCTTTCATTTCTCATAATTTCTCAGCGTAATTACATATTTTCCTTCCCTTATGCCTTCCTTAACTACATCCCATGCCCTAAGTCTAATCCTTTAGCCCTGTTCCCTTTTGGCTCTTCTGGAAGGATTTTCATCTCAATATTTTTTTAAATTCCTTCCATTGAACCTTCTTTGACAAATACCTTATTTCTGATCATTCCCTTTTCCTTCACTGATAAATTTCTTGGGGGTAAAAAATTGTCTATCCTTCCTATTGGATAGGATTCTAGATTTGGAGTCAGGAGAGACCTAGATTTGAATTCTATATTTCATACCAACATTGTGATTTTGATATTTCTCAAAGATTAAATACAATAATGTATATGAAATGCTTTGCAAAACTATGCCAATGTGAACAACAATCATTCCAACCTTTGTAGTCTGGTTTCTGTACCTCTTGTGATATATTTTCAAAAGTCACCTCCTAATTTCCAAATGCAAGAGCATTAATCATATTTGTTCCTTCCTACTGGCTACTCTTCTTTATTTCATTTCAGATATTTACCATGTATTCTTGATTTTTCTTCCAAATTCTCTATTCTTTTTTTCCCCACTTGCTTTTCATCTTCCCAGCTTTTTAGTATGGATACTCCCCTAAGCTGAGTAGTATTAAAACACACAGTAGACATTTGAGGCACTCTGCTATTTGTATTAACATAGCATTCCAACCTTAGCTCATTTTCTGTGGTACATTCCCTGGACTTTTGTCCTCCACCTTATGAGTATTGTACTTTGCTTTCTTGTTCCTTTGCTTATGCTCTTTGTCCCTACAAGATCTTTGTCCCTCTCTCTCTCTGAATTCTTAACCACACTTGAAAGCCAACTTAAATGCTGTGTTTTCCCAAAGCCTTAGGTGATCACACTTGCCTTCATTCACTATGACCTTGCCCTTTAGGCTCAATGTAACACCTTTTTAAACTTGTAATGCACGTAGAATATATTATAACTATGTGTATCTTGCCTCTTTACAAACATAAGAATGAGGACTGCACCTAGCTCAGTGCTAAGTGTTTTGACTCTTCAATATTATCTTGAATTATTTCCATCATAGAAGCTTCCTTTCCTAATTCAGTATATATTAATTGTGTATCTACTCACAAATGTATATGGGGATTACAAAGAACATGGATGACCAGGATACGATCCCTGACTTCCAAGCTTATGGTAGGAGAGATGACATATACCAAAAATAACTAGAATAAAAGTATTTCTAAAAGTTACCTGTTAATTAATATTTGGATATCTCAAGTTCTTAAAGACCCCAACACAATAGAATAGTATTTCAATTCAACAGATATTTAATATTGACTGTGTGCTAAGATTACTTAGGTTTGATGTCTTAAGAGAATAATCTGTGCTAGTGATTATTATGACCAAATGTACAAATCTTCTGGAGATGTCTAATTGATGAGGACTCCATTCCCATCTTGATAATAGATTAAATTCACCTAAGAATGGTAAAGCTTGACTTTTTTTCCTGGTTTCAAGAACATCTGAGATATTTGAGATACATTAACATCTGGAAGATTAACTCACTCATGTTATAGATTAGGAAACTGAGACTCAAAGAAGTAATGTCACAAGTAATAGACAGCAGAGCTGGGATGGAAACCAAGGACCTCTGACTTCATCTCCACTACTTTTTCCACTATATCACAGACTTAAGTCTCCAAAGGAATAGACTTTTAACTCATTGTCATCAGACTGAAAAAGAGTGCCATCTCCTGGCTGCTGGATATATAATCCTGATCTTGAAGAAGTTGTCTAATAAAAGTCACATAAAATGACTACATAGATTTTAAATGCTTTAACCATAGAACAGCAAAAATTGTGAACCCATAAATAGAGTAAAAAAACCCATTTTTTTCTGGAAAATTAAATATATGCATCATGTATTTGTGTATGTATGTGTGTTTGTAGACAGAGACACAAAAAATTTTTCTTTGCAGGAAGAATATTGTTTGGGCTGCAGATCTTGGTGGTGGTCATCAAAGAAGAATCTAAACAGTTCAATATAATTGTTTCACCATGCCACTTCTAATCTCCCATCAACTCTTCTGAGTCACTGCACCTACTTTTTATGTTTTTTTTCTTCCTGTTTTGGTCTGCCATTCTGTTTTCTTGTCTCTTTGGTCACCTGTTACTTCTCTATTTTTCACTTTTAGTACAGAAAGGTTGGCATTTTTTTGAGTCATCCATCACCAGCCAATTAGAATACTTGGCCAGCATAATCTTTGATACTTGGAGGTTGTCTTTAATGTTTTGTTTATTGTGCTAAAGGAATACCACAGGCCTAAAAAGAGAGACTCTAGATGAAAGAGTCTGATTCCAGATTACAAAAGAGTTTATTATCTGAGAAGAGCATGCAGAAGAAAATTCACAAGAGAACAGAGTTCTTAGCTGCTCAAAAGAAAGTAGGAGAAATGGGAAAAAGATGAAATAATAGTTTCTAAAGGTTTTCAGGTGGGAAGCAGAGGATTAAGGGAAAAGATAGAATAAGTCAGGGAAAAAGTAGTTTGGAAAATCCCACATCTGCAACTGGCTGCTTTAGACTGCTCTTGAGCCATTCAAGGCTGGTCCAACCTCTGCAGGCATCTCCAAGTTTATTTAGAGTTCATTTATAAATCCTTCTCATTGGCTGGTTATTGTCCTCCCCTGTTAAAAAAAAAAAAAAAAAAAAAAAAAGGAAACTTCAACATATATAACAAGTTATTATAATCATTCCAGAGCCTATGTCCACAGTTGCATAGGAGCTGAATTTTTCACCATCAAAGGCAATTTTCTCACACTTCCTCAATCAGCATTGTTCTAGATGCTTGAGAATGCTTGGAAGCTAATATCTGGGTAACTGAGATTCTACTATACTGTGTTTCAAAGATTTAAATGAAGTAAAAATCTTTAAAGCCAAAAAAATTCATGATATAATTTAGGCTGAGAATTTTTTTGATTTATTACTATCTTTTGTTTTTTCATTATCTTCTTCATTTTCAAATTCTTCTCCCCCTTCCCTACCCAAAAAACTAGTCTCTGTAAACAAAGAACCATAAAGAGGGGGAAAAGACAGGTCAGCAAAACCAACTAGCACATACATCAACTGAGCCAAGACAGTTTTGTGGTGTTACATCTCCACAGTGCTCTCCTTTTAC
>JAJPUD010023944.1:0-19359 GCA_023553655.1 Myrmecobius fasciatus | reverse complement strand
CTCTCTCTCTCTCTCTCTCTCTCTCTCTCTCTCTCTCTCTCTCTCTCCTCTCCCCCACACCTCCTCCCCTTCCCAGTGAGAGGGAAAGGGAGATTAAGTCCCAGGTTTGCCCCAGCTGAGCCAGCTGTCTCTTTCCAAAGAGACGAGCTGGTCATTGACTAGTTCAGGCTGATTTGCTTTCTGTCCATCTCCCCACTCCCTTTCCCTCCAGGCTCTCCCCGGACCCAACCCTCCCCATCCAACCATACCACCCTCTCCAAAAATATCAGGGAGCCCTCCCCCCACTCTAAGTGCCGTTGTCTTGGCTGAAGTGGCTCATGAGTCTTTAACCTGCATCTTATTTTCATACACATCCTCATATTTGCTCCCTTTACTTCCCCGCCTCCCAACACACACACACACACACACACACACACACACACACACACACACACACACACACACACACACAGTGGATGAGGCAGCAGGAAGACCCAGAGTAAAAGCAATATTGGGTCTTTCAGTTAAGAGACATTTTAGAAACTGAGTCCAAGTCCTTCACCCTTCAGCCGAGAGAGGGAAAGGACTTGCCTTTGATCCTGCACTGGTAAAGTCCAGAGTGAGTTAGAGGTCAGGGAAGAAAGGAGGGCTGAGGAGGAAGGGAAAGGAGAGAAGGAAAGAGTGAAGAAGGAAGAAAAGAAAGTGTGTGGGATTGCTGGGGCAGCCTGCAGGGGACACTCACAGGGCTCTAGTCCAGTATTCCTTATTCCCAGCATAAACCCTGTGGGGATCCTAGGTAGAGGAGTCGGGGGCCAGTCCTTAATGGAGGGCTTCCCACCCACCCTTCACCCTTCAATCATCTACAGCCCTTTTGTCTGTCCTCTACGGGCACCCCCTCCAGGTGTTGTCGGCCTGTTGGATGGATCTTCCTTGGAATTCACTCCTAAGCCCCAACACTCACAGCTTGCAAGAAAGGGGGGGATGTTTCTTCATCTCTTTATTTATCCCAATACCCATATCTTTCTCTGTCCGGAGAGAGGGGGTACTAACTAAATAAGTTATCTTGTAATGGGGGGACCCCCCTCCAGAATTAGATAATTAATCTGGGACTAAATTATCTGGTTCCAAGCTGCTGTGTCCAGCACTCCTAACTATGATTCGGAATGCCCTTGTGCACCAGTTCTCAATGTCCCCATGTCATCTTAATGAAGCAAATAAGTAAGGGTGTCTCCAGATGTCCAGAATGGCTCCTCCCTCACACTCACAATATTATTATTGCCTAATATCATGAATATTAGAAACCTGATGTCTGTTATTGCCCCTTTTTACTCTCTCTCTCTCTCTCTGCCTGAGCTACAATAATGAAACAGATTTAGTCTTTGGCTAATTGTGTCCCCAAGTTAGGGAAGTCCAGTTCTCCCTCTCTCCCCCTGCTTCCCTTAAAGCTGAGCTCCCACATTTACCCCCTTTCTTTGTAGGATTACAGTCTCTCATTTCTAAAGTCAGCCCTTCTACTGCCTCTCCCCAGGTCTGGGTTTCTCTTTCCCTTTCTCTCAGCTCTCCTAAATAGGAAGCCAGACACCGACCTTTCCAGTTGGATACAGTGTCCTTCAGAGCTAGCAGTGTTCCTCAGCCCTAATTTCTCTCTGTCTGTCTCCCTGTCTCCCCCACCCCCTGCCTAGTTGGGAAGGGATTCATTGAAGACGGCTTCCCAGGAAGGCTGACTTTTCCTTATTGACATTAGGGCTTTCTATCAATAGCTCCTTGCCTTGCCTCTAGGCTGGAGGGGGTAGGTGGGAGGGGGGAGGTCGGGAGGGCTGGGCTCCCAGAGTCTCCCACGGTCTCAATCCGGACCAGCCAAGGCAGTCTGTGACCCGACCCTCCCTCCTCCTTCCCCTCCCCCTCCCCAATAGGGCCAGCTTCTCTTGGCTTCCTTCTGGACTCGCAGCTCAGATCGTAGTTCAGTGTTTGATGGAGAGGAGGGAAGATCATTTCTGTTTTTCAGGTCTGCAGTGCCCAAAGACCATCCCCACCCACTCCCGACCCCTCCAAGCCAGCTTGAGTTCAATGTTCAGAAACTGGTATAGACCATCACAAACTGGCCAAAAGGGAAGGGACCTTTCAGATCATCTCATTAAACCCCTTCAGCTTTTGGGCTAAGGAAACCAAAGGCCAGAGTGAGGCAGGGCTTTGCCAGCACAGTTAGTCCCTTAGAGGGTGGGAAGACTGAGAGGGGAGAAAGGACCAAAGAAAATTCAGTGATGGTGGTAAGAAAGTCAGGAAGGATAGTTTGGGATCAAAAGAACTGGGCCAGAAAAGAATTTCCTTCTTCCTCTCCCACACAATAAAAGGGTGATTTGTTACTCTCCGAGGGAGACAGCCTTGTATGGAAAGTCTACGAAGTGTCGTGAAATGATTTGGGAGTCCAAGATCTTGGGCTCAAATGTACTCTGATACATATACACTACTCCTGTGACTCTCAGCAGATCACTCAACTGCCCCTGGACTCATATATAAAATATGGAGATGGAATCTAAAAGCTCCCTCCAGTTCTAAATGCTAGGATCCCTCTCTAAGCTTCAGTTTCCATAGCTGTAAAAGAGGGACAATGATCTTAGCATTAGGTAATAAGTTGTCATTGATTTTATATGTATCTGGGGAAAAATACTAAAAAAAAGTCTTTGACATTGAAAGTTTCCAAGACTGGGCAGGAGTGGGGTAGAGCAGTGGTGTCCAATTCAAATAGAAATGGATCTCTGCAGACTTCATCTTGACTTAGAAAATCACAAATTCACATCATCTAGGTTATGTTGCATTTTATTTGTTGGGCCAACAAATGCTCCAGAGTTTGATCCATAGATTGAGAGTTGGAAGGGCCCCAAAGGTCATCAGATCTAATCCCTTTGATGTATAAATGGGGAAACCAAGGCTAGACAGGCCATATGACTTGAGATAATTAGTGAGGTGGGATTTGAAGCTGAGCCTTGCTGATTCCAAGTCCAGTGACCTTGGGGTTGGGGAGACCAGCTAGCCAACCTTGCCTCTTTACCACTCTGGGCCTGGAATATACTCTCCTCATCTTAGCCGTTTGGAAACCCTGGTTCTCTTCAGAGATCAGTTTGAGCATCACTTTTCTAAGCACTCCAGATGCCTAGTGCCTCTCCCTGGGATCACCTGGAAGATTGTCTATATGTGCAAGTTTCTGTCTCTGTCTCTGTCTGTCTGTCTATCTCTGTCTCTGTCTCTCTGTCTCTGTCTCTCTGTCTCTGTCTCTGTCTCTCTCTGTCCTCTCTGTCTATTTGTCTCTCCCAACCCCATGGAAGTTCCCTAAATGTAGGACATTTCTCTGGAGTTTATCACTTAGTCACTGCTTGTTAAGGGATCACTTGAACCCAGACCTAACCTAAAACTCATTCTACAGCACACCTGACAAGTAGTCATAGTCATCTCTTGAACACGTCCAGTGACAAGGGAGATCATTACCTCACAAAGCAATCTGCTTGAATAATGACTTTACCACCAAGGGTTTTAGGATCCCAGGTCACCTGCATGTCAGTTGTTATTTACCATCTTATAAACCTGAGTGACGAGTTAGCTAGCTAGCTATCTCACTGAACAGATGAGCCCAATTTGAGAAGTAAACACAAGGCGGCAGGAGACCTGGGGAACCTTGAACTTGGGGCTTGGTACAGAAACGGGCATGGAGTGAGAGGAGATCTGGAAAGGGAAGGGGCTGGAGCCAAGGAGTGTATTCCCTGAGAGCCCTCATTTCTCTAGCTCAGTGCCTGGCATATTGTAACAGATCTTTAATAAATGCCTGTTGATTAACGACTGGGTGATGTACTGGACATCCCTGTGAGCTAGGGGCCATAAGGCAAGATCATTCTGATTTTAGAGACAGGAAAGTGAACCCTTTGAGAGGGGGAAGTTTTCTAAGGATCATTGATCACAGTGGAGGAGCACTAGGGGACCTGTGCCCATGAGCAGGCTCGGAGCACGCCCTCCCAGGCTGTCTCCTGCCCTTTGCAGGCTCTGAATCCATCAGAAGGGAGAGCTTGGACTTGGAGGGGGAGGGGAGGGAAGGGGATTGGCCGGTTTCATTTTTCACAGAATGCTTAGAGTTATGATTCTTGTGACATCCAGCTTACTCTCCTTGTTTACAAATGGGGAGATTGAGGTTCAGAACTTAAAATGTATATGTTGTCTCTATTTCTGAGGAGGTGGTGAGAGTTCTGTGATTCTGAGGTGGGGGAAAGCTGTTGGTACCTGGGGCTTGTTTGTGTGTGTGTGTATATGTATGTGTGTGTGTATGTGCGCGCAAGAAAAAGGGGGTAGAGACAGAAAGAAAGAGAGGGAGAGAGATAGAGGAGAAAAGAGAGAGATAGAGACAGAGACAGAGAGAGACAGAAAGAGAAGAGAGACAGAAAGAGAAGAGGGAGAGAGAGAGAGAGAGAGAGAGAGAGAGAGAGAGAGAGAGAGAGAGAGAGAGAGAGAGAGAGAGAGAGAGAGAAACAGAGACAGAGACAGAGAGACAGAGCTTGAAGCTGCTGGGCTGTGCTAGCTTGTGGGCTGTCTGACTTTTGTCCTCAGGCTGAGCCATTTTGCCTCCCATGTGCCTCTGATCATGTCTCCTCAGATACGGACGAGTGTGCAGAGGGGACCGATGACTGCCACATAGATGCGATCTGTCAGAACACCCCCAAAGCTTACAAATGTCTCTGTAAGCCGGGCTACAAAGGAGAAGGCAGGCAGTGTGAAGGTAAGGACGTCCCTTGAGCTTCCCGGCCCTCCCTGGGCTCCTGACCTAGCCTCCCCCACTTAATTTGTTGGATTAGAATTTCTATAAATAGTTGGATTCTTAAAATGCTGAATATGTTGGAGTCTCCCTGGTCCCTCGCCCCTATTTACCAGCAGTGGCGGCGGCTGCCACTTAGGCTGTCTCAGAAATGGTACCTTCTCACCACTGCCAGGGCTGCTTTGGAGGGCCTCCTTTGGCCACTGGGAAGAGTGGCTGAAGCTGTGGTTTTGTTTTTTCTTGGTCTAAAAAGTTGTTTTTTTTTTTTTTTTTTTTTTTTTTATTTAAAGTGACTGCTGTTTGCCAGTGATCCTTGTGATGGTGAAAGGGATAATAGCTTAAGGGAAGGCATTTTGTACCCGGAATGTTTGAGTGGGGGGGGATTAAAACAGAGAATGTCAGAGCTGGGGGGCCTTAGAACAGGGGATGTCAGAGCTAGGGGGGCCTTAGAACAGGAGATGTCAGAGCTGGGAGGGGGCTTAGAACAGGAGATGTCAGAGCTGGGAGGGAGCTTAGAACAGGGGATGTCAGGGCTGGGAGGGAGCTTAGAACAGGGGGTGTCAGAGCTGGGAGGGGGCTTAGAACAGGAGATGCCAGAGCTGGGAGGGAGCTTAGAAAAGGGAAGAGCAGAGATGGAGGGAGCTAAGAAACATGGAACCTCCAAAACAGTAGAAGATACTGAAGGTGGGGGAACGGGACTGACTTACACAAAAAGTTCCAGAGCTACCAAGTGGGAAAGCTAGAGAATCCAAGGACTTCTGCTCTATTTTAACATTTTAAGTGTTCTATACTCTGATATAGGTAATAAAAAGTCAGAATTCTCCCTCTCTACTCCTTCCCAATATCTCTTTCTTTATTGAAGTAGAGATAATATAATCTAATGGAAAGAACCCAAGAAAGAACCCAGAGAATCAAATCAAAGATTTAGAGGTGAAAAAAAACTTAGAGATTATCTCCCACTAAAGCCTCATTTTACAAATGTGGAAACTGAAGCTTACGTGGGCAAGTGACTCACCAAAGCTCACACAAGCAGTAAAGTCTATTTAGACTCATACCTCAGCTCTGGCACCTAGCAGGTACTTAATAATTATTTATTGGTAGTGTGGAGGCTCTCCCCTCTGTGGACGTCAGTTTCCCTCTCTGTAAAAAGAAGGGGTTATAAATGGATGATCTCTGCGGGTGCCTTCCAGCTCTTTGTCCTGTGAAGTTAATTAAAGAAAGGCTCTGGATCTCTATGGTTCATTTCCAAATCCCATTCCTCCTACAGTCCTGATGTAGAAAGATTAATCCAGGGAGGGCAGCCTGTTTTATGGTGATCTGGAAATGAAGTCAGCTGGTCTCGAGTCATGTCAACGTGCCCTTGACTCAGTGTGCATCCTCTCAGAGACTTTCAGAGACAAAGTATTTGTTCCTACATCAGAGCCTCCATTAAAAGGGGGATGATGGACAGAGCTGGAAAAGGCAGAGCTGCTCTGCTGAAGTCAACAGAACATTTGAAACTGTCTCTTATTCCTGGGGGCCTTTTCCTGGCCCCAAAGGACCCACACAATATTTCTGAATTTGGCTCTTCAGCTTTGGGGCTGCCTACCTTTTCTGACTGTGGCCTGAGCTCTCAGCCTGTGGCTTCAGGGGATCCAGATCCTCATCCCTAACAGGATTAAAGGAAGGAAAGAAAAAAGCCTTTTTGGGGGTTATCATCCCAGGTGCATGATATCAGCACTGAAAAGAGACTCCCTGGAGGATTTGAGAACACGGACTGTCAGAGTTAGGAAGGACCTTAGAAGGTTGAATGTTGTTGCCAGTGAGATCTGACGGGGCTGATATTCAGAACTAGAAAGGACCCTGTGACCCAGAATGTCAGAGCTGGGAGGTACCTCGGAATAGAGATTGTTGGAGCTGGGAGGGACCCAAGAGCAGGGGATTTTGGAGCTTGGAAGAGCCTTAGAACATGATACTTGAGAGGTCTTTGAATACAGAATGGCCATGCTGGAAGAGACTTTATAGAATATCTGTTCTACTCCCTCAATTTAGGCAGGAGGAAACTGAGATCTGGAGAGAAGCTGCGTTCAGGGGGAGGCACTAGATGAGGATCAGCTGGCAGAAATGAATATGTTACCTCTGACTTCTTAAAAAATAGGCTTATGTTTTACTAAGGCCGGACCCCAAGGTCAGCCAGCTGGCTGTCTTCTGCCCACTGCGGGGTCTGCTGTCCAAGCTCAGAAGGACTCAGTGGGCCGCTCAGCCAGCCTTGGACTTCTCATTCACTTTTTTCCTGGGTGGATTACTAGGTCAGTCTCTTTTGAGCGGCCTTGGCTCTCTCTGAGGGGGTTGGAGGCTTGACGCGATCGGTACAGTGTCATTTACAGACACAATACATGAGGGACCTCTCCATTTAGAGGGAGCCCCTTCTCAATGCAAGCTCTTCTCAGGGCATCCTCCATAAGGTTTATTTTCAGTGAGCGCACTTCTGATTTCCTGCCTTTCTAGGGACATGTTGGGTAACATGCTGGATCTGGAATCAGGAAGACCTGAATTCAAATCAGCCCTGAGACACCTTGGGCAAGTCATTAACCGCTGCCTTCCTCAGTTTCCTCCTCTGTACTATGGCTATAATAAGTCCCCAAAACATGAGCATATAATGAGATATTTGTTTAAAAAACATTTGTAAATCTTAAGATGCTCATAAATGTTAGCTCTTGTGAAGTTCATTCACACCATCTACCAGGGACCCGGGGGTGAGTTTGGCGCAGCCAGGGGAGACACCCTGTGGGAGGAGATTTTTAAAGCTGCATTTTCTCTCTTAAGTCTTAGGCCACGGGGCCGGGGAGGTGGGAGTCAATAATCAAATAACACACATTTGTGAGTGTCTGCTCCGGATTGGCAATGTTCTAAACCCTCGGGATACAACACACAAACACTAAAATCAGCCGAATCCTGTATTCTCTGCAAATTTGGGACTGAAGTCCAAGTTTGGCAGAGGGGTCAAAGTTTGGGGTTAGAGGTCATATGGACCAGGGAGATGAGGGAGGGCTTCTTGGAGAAGGAGGACTTTGAGCTCCCCATCAAAGACCTGGGAGGGATCCCACAGCCCCAGGGGAAATGGGACCATTCCAGACCAAAAGAGAGGGGAGGTCACAGGGCATCTTGGGAGATAGAGAGCCATGTTTAAGTGAAAGAAACTGTGTCTGTGAAGATGGACTCTGAGATAGTGGGAAGGGACTTGGGGAGTCAACGAGCCTGACCCCTTCATGGGGACAAGCTTTAATAAGAGCTCTCTGGTCCTCTGCACTCGAATGTGTGCTACTAGGGGTCCTTCCCCACAATCCTTCGAGGAAAGTGCCGTGATCCCCATTCCACAGAAGAGAAGACTGAGGGAGGCAGAGGATCAGAGACATGTGCAGTATCACAAAGCTAATAAGGGCCTCAGGCAGGATTTGAACTCTGGTCAGCACCACACTAAGCCGGCTCAAGCGGCAAGGAAGCTGCAGGCTTTGTCTCCAAGCCCAGTGTTAGTTTTGTTCTCCCCGCCTTATTACATCACCAGATTGTAGAAGGCCTTGACTGCCAGGCCAATGGTCTGGCTTTTAGCCCTCGAGCAATGGCTCTGTGATTTGAGGAGTGAGAGCAGACAGACAATGGCCAGGCTGGACTGGGTGACCTGGAGCCAGGAGTTGGGCTTCTGCCTCTGCTGGGCGTCCTTAGGTCAGGGCACCTTGGTGGGACTGGGGAGCTGCACAGGATGGGCTTTCCTCCTAGTCTGTCGAAGCTCTGGGCCTTGTCAGACTTGCCTGTGGCCCTGTGGGGTGTAGGGTCCGGATGCTGGCTCTGAGCACAGCTCTTTCCTTCATCTCCTTGCCATCTCCCTGGGGACGCTGGTCCTTCCAGAGCACCCCAGGACCGTGAAATCTTCAGTGTTAAAATCTCTCACTACCAAAAATTGTCCTCCGGAGATAAGCAGAAGCAGCCACCCCCTGCTCCAAGCCTCAGGGTCCTTATTTGTACCACTGATGGTGTCCAGCAGTCCCAGCATTCTAGAGAAGTGGAGTTTCTAGCACTGGTCTCGTCTACACCGGCAGACAGAATGGAACCTTTGAGCGGTTGTCCAGATAATTTAAGTGAGCCAGTGGAGAGTCAGCCTTGCTCTGAGGGGAGGGACTCAGGCCCTCGTGGAGCACCATGGGCACAGACCCAGGGGAGGGTTGAGCCCATGCCATGGGAGGATCAGCTAATGGAGCTGGGTATGGTCAGCTCGGGCCCCAGAACGGCCTCCAAGCATCTGAACGAAGGGCCGTCATGGCAAGAAAAGAGTCCCTTAGGTCCCAGGATCACAGACGTCTGGCTGGATGGAGCCATCTTGGAACCCTCTCATTTTAAAGATGGGGAAACTGAGCCAGTTGTTCGGTGCCCTCAAGACATTGGTCTCTGGCTGCTCCTTGGCTCCATAGCTCAGAGTGAGGGACTGCTGGGAGAGGGGAGATAACCTTGGGGATGCTTCCAGTGTGGAAGCAGATGTAGACTCAATGACCCAAGGGAGTAGGAAGGGAGTTCTCACTACTTCAGACCAAGGACAGATGGCCCCTTGTTGGGTGTCATAGAGAAGCTTCCTCTCCAGCTAGGGGCCATGCTATGATTTCTGAGACTGCTTCCAGCCTTGAGATTCTGGGATCTCAAATGAGTCTAGTCCATGAGTGCCTGAACCTCAGCCTGAGGCCCTGAGACCCCAGAGGAGAAATTGCTTTGAATTATGGGGATTCTAAGACAGAGACACTCTTAGGAGGCGACCCCCCCTTCCTCTTTTCACCACTGGAAGCAGAGGGGGTGACTTGTTGAAGTCAGGAAGCTCGGACCCAGATCAGAGAGAAGGATATACCCCCAAATCAGAACATGAGGCCCTGTGGAGATCTGCTTCAAGGGCAGTTTCTGACACTTGTGAGCTGAAATGTTCTCATCTCTGGAGTCCTTCCTCTCATTGATAAAATGGGGACAAGAGCCCCAGCCTTGCCTTTCTCACAGAGACGTGAAAGCCAATGAAAAGGGAGGTCAGAGTCTTGAAAACCACAGAATTCTAGCTAAAGGTTAGTTATCATTATTACTTTCCACTTAGGGACTGGCCCTAGGGAAGCTCCCTCCCCAAATGGAGGTCTCCTTTTGGAGCCTCCGGGAACATCCAGGAGCAATCACTTTGAGGTCAAATGACTTGCCCAGGCCCACACAGCCAGGCTGTGTCAGAAGCGGGTCTGTTTATTTTCTCTAAACAAATCTGAAGAGCATTGGAGCGGTCTCGTGGACAAGCAGCCAGGCTCGCCAATCAGCTTCGCTTCCACCAGTCTCCTGGCACCCACAGTGGATGCCTGGATCTCAGACCAGACTAATGGCGGGGCTCCAGAAAACGCTGCCTGCCCTACCTGGTGGCTGTGCCCGTGACCCGGGCTGTCCCTGTTTCTTACCTCCCTCCCCTTTGTCTTGCTTTGCTGCCCTTGCGGAGGCCATCCCTGATGACAAGAGAGCCGTGTTATATGTGAGTTGTAATATTCGCTCTGGACTGGCTTGACCTTAGACACTCTCAGTGTGACTGACTGACCTGGCTCCGGCTCTAAGACCACTGAAAGAAAGAACCCAGCCCCCAACATTAGAGGGTCTGGGCTGGGATTCTTGCTGGGTTTCCTCCCTACGTGATCCTGGGGGGGGGGTTTCCAGATTCTGCATGGAGCAGAGCATGGACAAAAAATGGAGGCTCTGGGAGCCTTCCTTTCCTGCACAGAGGCCAGCTCATCTGGAAATCCCCTCCCGTCTCCCCTCCCTAAGTGCTTTGGGCTCCTCACCCATTAAAGGAGGCAGTTGGGCTGGACCCCACGAAGAACCCTTCCAGCTCTGAATTCATGGCCCCACAAAGCACCAATTCCCTTTCCAACACCTGAGAGGCCGGCTCATCCTTCTGTTCTGCAGAGGACCCCAAGCTCTCCACCTTCACAAATGGTCCCTCCCAATTGTAGACAGGCTTCATCACTAGGAAGTTCTTAATTGCACTGAGATGAAATCTGGCTTTCTGCCACTCTGCCCCGTCCCTGTCCCATCTCACTCTGGGGCCAAGCAAAACAAGGGGAATCCTCCTTTTCTATGACAGTCTCTCTTCATCTATATGAAGTCCGTGTCTCCCCTGAGACCTCTTTTCTCTAGGCTGAACATCCTGGAGCTCCTTCCACTGGATAGCATGGCCAGAGTTATTACCAGTGATTTTTGAGCCTGGGACAAATTATACAGAAAACCCTTTCAATTAAGTGAATGGTGGGTGAGCCCGGGAGATTGAAGCTGTGGGTGTTCTGGGAGCAGAACAGGATGGGCCCACAGAGGAGCACCCCTTGGCAGAGGCAGGGTGGGGTGTGAGAGGGAGGAAGCTGCCCCCTGGGCATTTCCGAGTATCCTAATCAGACACTAAGTTTTGCTGGTTCTACACCACTAGAGGTAGAATAGGTGCCCCAGCTCCCTTCCTAATGTTGGCCTTTTGGGAAAGTCTTCAGTAGAGGGGTCTGTTTTCTTAGTTTATTTATTTTTAATACACATTATTTTATGAATTATGTTGGGAGAGAAAAATCAGAGTAAAAGGGAAAAACCACAGAAGAGAAAAAACAAAACAAAACAGAAAAAAGAAGGGCACCTAGCCTGTGTTGATTTACAGTCTCCTCAGTTCTTTTTCTGAATGCAGATGATGTTTTCTGTCCAAAGTCTATTGGGTTTCTTTGGATCTCTGAACCACTGAGAAGAACCAAACCTTTCACAGTTGATCATCACACACTCTTGCTGTTTCTGTGTACAATGTATTCCTGGTTCTGCTCATTTCCCTCAGCATCAGTTTGTGTAAATCTCTCCAGGCCTTTCTAAAACCAGCCTGTTCATCTATTTTTATAGAAGTCATATTCCATTGCCTTCATGTACCACAGCTTGATTGGCCATTCCCCAGTTGATGGCCATCCAATCCTTTCCAATTCTTGGCTGTCAGTAGAGTGGCCTTGAGTCTCCTCCCGTACACTCTGTGGCGGGCAGTGTCCCTGGCTCCTCATTGGGGGATGGCTAGTGCTTGTTCTCTCTGTCCTTAGCTCCCCTTCTGGGTGCTCTCTTGTCTATGGCTACATTGAGTCCCAAGTGTGGACTTCACACCTTTTCCTACCTTTGCTTTCCCAGGGCTGAGCATCTGCCTTGTACCTAAGGGACTGAGCCCAACAGGCTTGGGGGGAGGTGGGGGAGGACCTCCGTGGCAGCTTCTGACCTGGCGCCATTTTCCCAAATTTCTGAGTTGTATGTACTAGGGCTGGTGAAATGTGTGGGAGCATGGAAGGAGGGCCTGCTGTGGGCCAGACCCTGGGGATGCAAGGACAAAGGGAAAAGACCCCGTCCCGGATGGTCTTGCCTTCTCCTGGAGTAGCCATCCTCTTTCCATTCCAGTTGGCTGAGCATTTTCCTCCCAAATGTCCCATGGAGAGAGAGGAAAAGTACATTTTTTTGGTATTTTACATGAGGGAATTGAGGTTTATTCCAATTCACATACTAAACTAATGGCAGAACTTAGGGTTCCTAGATAGGATTTGTTGCTTTCAGAGTCTCTCATCCAATGGCCTCATTTTACTGAGGAGAAACTGGACTCAGTGAGGGGAAGGGGTTCCATGAGGCCCTCCAAGGAGGGAGAGCTGAACCAGCGTTCCAAGCCATTCCAGATCTTCTCCCTTTGGGTCGACACCATACAAATCTAGGTCTCTTCCCTCTGCCGTGGAGCTGCTGTTACTGCTGGCGCTGAGGACCATGATGACTGGGAGCACCAATGCATAGGACCACTCTTCTGTAACTTGAGTGGTTACTTGAGGCTCAAAGAATGACTTGTTCATGGTCACAGACTGGGAACCATCAGAGCAGAGCTGGGGCTCCCTGGCTCCAGGGCCCATACTTTACTCACTCTTGTCAAATTGCTTCTCTAGTAAGAATTAATGATCCTAATGACTGATTAGGGTACATTAACCCTGGGGTACCCAGCTTCTCCTCCGGTGGATGTTTCCTATTCTTGCCAGGCTTTTCCCAAGGGCTGGAAGCCCCCTCCCCATTGCCCACAAACAACGCCAGGTCTCGCTCCCGTCCCAGCTGGCCGTCCAGCTCTGGTCTGCATTAATCCATCCAGGTCGGCTTTGCTGGATTCTGTTATTAAAGGAGGCTGGGAGAGTTCATATGCCCTCGAAACTCTTCATCTCATTTAAATTTAATTGCCTCGTTTTTCTAGACATTTGCTAACGAAAAAAGCCAAATTATAGCTGGAATTAGGCCTTACTAATCTTAATTAAAAGCCCTCGCTGATAATCAGAAACAGCCCCTCTTGTGAAGGGCCAGCGGCTGAGGCCGGGCCTTAAATGCCTTGTTTAAATAACTGCAGCCCTTTTGATAATAGTTGTTTAGTCTGAACTCAGGAGCCTGCATTAGCCTCGCCAGCCTCGGTGCATGGGAGTTTTTGTTTTGTTCATTTTCGGCAAGAAGATCCCTCTACGATGGGGTTTGTTCCAAACTGTCGTCGTGGAGATGGGGAGAAGAAGAGGAGGCTCTCTTGGGTCTGGGGGTCTCAGCTCGGAAAGTCTCTAATATTGCTTGGGGGAGGTCAGCATTTCAGAACCCACCTCCTGGACTTCCAAGTCCCGCAATCTACAGTGGATTAAAGAATAACTTCCTACCTTTTTAATATCTACCCTGTGACTGGCTGTCCTCCACTTAAATTAGGGGGGATTATGGACTCTGTTATTAGGAGTGAGTGGGGGGGGAGAACCTTTTTCCTAATAACATACTCAGGAATCCATTTAGTTAGACATAAAAAAAATCTTGAAACCAATTAGCATTGCCAGTGTAGCCGGACGAGCCCTCATTAAGGGATTTTCATCATCTGTTGGAGCACTCTGCAGTTTAACTCTTGATAAAGTCATGGTATTTTCCCCCCTCAGGAGGCCAGGAAGAATTTGGAGAGGCAAAGGGGGGGGGGATAAGAGAGAAGCAGGCAATTTTCCCAAAATCTCAATCCTGGGAGAAATTTCACTGGCCACTCTCACCCTTCTTTGAGGTGGAATCCCCTGTACAGCACATGGCCCTAAAGTGGGAGCTGAGAAGGCCCTCCGAAGCCATTTACTATCCTTCTCCTTTTTACAAGTGAGGAAACTGAGGCTCATAAATTTGTGGTGATTTGCCAAGGTTAACCAGTGAGGAAGTTGCCGAGTTGGAATTCTGATCCAGGACCCCTGACTACAAAGCATCTGATCTTTCCTTTACATTGTGGTCCCTGGCAAGTAGTCCCCTAGGTCAGGCTGGAACACCCCTGGGAAAGGGGGTCCACAGCCTTCCAAGGCACGCTGTTCAGGTTCTTGGCTCCCATGACTCTGTGGATGGAGGGCAGCTCTTCAGTATTCAAAGATGGCTGTAATGACACTGTGGCTGGAGGGCAGCCTTTCAGTATTCAAAGATGGCTCCCATGATACTGTAGATGGAGGACAGCCCTCTAGTATTCAGAGATGGCTCCCATGGCGTTGTGGATGAAGGGCAACCCTTTGGAATTCAAAGATGGCTCCCATGGCACTGTGGATGGAAGGCAGCCCTTCAGTATTCAAAGATGGCTGTAATGACACTGTGGCTGGAGGGCAGCTTTTTGTATTCAAAGATGGCTCCCATGATGCTGTAGATGTAGGACAGCCCTTCAGTATTCAAAGATGGCTCCCATGGCACTGTGGATGAAGAGCAACCCTTCAGTATTCAAAAATGGCTATAATGACATTGTGGATGGAGGGCATCCCTTTAGTATTCAGAGGTGGCTCTCATGGCACTGTGGATGGACATTTCTCCAGGCTAAACCACCCTTGCTCCTTCCACAGGACCCCCCAAAACAGGGAAGAAACTTGAGAATGTCAGGAAAAGTATGGGATGGTGACCCTGAAATCAAGAGCCTTCCTTCCAGCCTAGAGTTGATTCAGCCACAAGACTGCGTTAACAATCCCAGATGCCTGCTTTCCAGGGGGGTGACACAAGATAGAAAATCCCAATGACCATATTCTAGTCCTGAGTGCCACTCTGGGACTCTGTCTAAGGCTCAGTTTGCTCCTCTGTTCTTCAGCACGAGCAGAACCCACTTTATCTTCCCAGGAGGGACTTAATAAGGCTTTTCACATGGAAGAGGAATTAGACTTTCCCTGCTTGTCCCAGAGAGCAGACTCAGAAGCCGGGGAGGTGGAAAGCTGCCAGGATACAGATTTAGGCTAAGAGGAAGGAAGGACTCCTCCACCACTGGAGCAGTCCCAGAGTGACTCAGGCTCCCCCATTTCCCAGAGCTCCTCAGGCAGAGGGGCTGTATGAGAATGCTTCGAGTCCCTCCCAGTCTGGAGATTCTGTCCTTCCCCTTCTCCCTGTTTCTTCTTCCCCTACCATGCCTCCAGTCACAAACATGCCCTTGTCCCGCCATGAACCTCGAGGAGGTAGTGTGAGAGATTAGAGCCCCGTGGAACTGCAGAAAGAGCCTCAGACACCAGGTTCTACACTGTGCTCTCTGTCTCCACTCACTCTTGGACCTTAGAGATGCCATGGTCTCTAGGTCTCAGTTTTCTCATCCATTGAATGACAGATTGATATCCCTTTCCATGTGAACATTCTTAGATGTCTCCAGTCTTGCATCCTGGCCCTGGGGTCTGGAATTGGGATTGGAGACCCAGAGTCAAGGCTTGGCCACATCATACCCTTGTCTTGTGACTATATGGGACTCAGTTTCATTTTCTGTAAAATGAGAGAATTGAACAGGATGACCTTTAAGGTCCCTTTCAATTCTGAATCTGTGAAAAATATCATTGAATAAGTCAGCCTCTCTAGCCCTTGGTTTCTCCATCTGTTGGATGATGATGATGATGATGATAATAATAATACCAGCCTCGTCTATTGTATCTCTTGGGGTACTCACTCAGGAGGTGCTTTTAAGTCCCACCAAGGGACATCATCCTTAGCCTCCTGTTTGTGCTTTTCCACACTGCTTTGAAAAGGCTTCAATGAGAGCCCAGAAAGCTTCTTGCGGCTTTCCTGCTAGGCTTATTCCTTGGGAGCCACTTTCAGGGTTCCTTTAGAATTGCCTTTTATTACATCCTCTGTATTTGCTTTTCTATGGGAGGAATGTGACCCAGGGAAGGCCATTATCCCTAAGAAAATAAACTTGAAGTGGGCTTTGGACAGCTACTGAAAATGGCTCCTGCCTCCTGAAGGCCTCCCTGCTATCCCCAGATGAGATGGGCAGGGCTTGGTGGAGGCACAAAGCCTGGATCTCTGATGCTTTCTGGCTGGGTGATGTCGGAGAGCCTCAGAAATGATTGTGCCGGGAGCCCCTTCTTCACGGGATCATCCCGGTAGCCCTACGATCAGGAGAAGCGGCATTATTGGGCTAAAAAGCAGCAGCCAGGGGTTCTCAAAGGCGAGTGTCTTTGGGCTGATTCCTTGAGACAGTATTTATAACATGAGAGAGCTGGGCTCAGTTTCTGAAAAGGAAGCTCGACATCCTCCCAAGCACCCCTCTCCTAGTTGAAGGCTGGTCCTTGTTTGCCCAAATGACTGCTTTAGCCTCTAGATTGGTTTCCATGGCTCTGGCCTCTTCCCACCTGAAGATGCTGGGACTCTCATTCACAGAGAAAAATCAAAGGCTCACAGATTCAGAGTCAGGAGCTTAATGGGCATCAAGCCTCAACCTTCCCATTTTACACACAAAGACAAATGAGGTCCATAGAGGTAACGAGCCCACAGTCCCACAGATTGTACAGAGAGGAGGTCCTCTGTTTCCCCCATCCTTCCATGATGCTACATATAACCCCCTCATTCAGAAAGCTTTGCTGGCTCCATACCCACTGCCTGCAGAATCACAGAATTTCAGAGTTGGACATGACCTCAGAGGTCATTTCATCAAATTTGTACCCAGTGAATATTGCTCTTGCCACAGCTCCAGTGTTAAACTCTGCTGGAAGGATGGGCAACTCACTGCCTCCCAGAATAGCTCGCTCTGTCTCCACTCACTCTTGGACCTTAGGGATGTCATGGTCTCTAGGTCTCAGTTTTCTCATCCATCGAATGAGATTCTCCTCATCCTCCCATGTACCAGCTCCCAATTATCATCTCCATGAAGACGATTCCCAAATCAAAGAATTCAGCTCTAATCTTTCATTGCCAACTGCTTTTTTACCATCTTGGACTGGATGGCCCTTAGATATCATGATCTCAACATGCCACAGGGAGAGCTCATTAACTTTCCCCCAGACTTTCCCTTCTTCCCAACTTTTCCTGTTCCTGTCAAGGTACAACCATCTTCCCAGTTCCCCGGGTTCCCAACCTTGGCAGCATCCTTGAGTTGTCCCTCACTCTATGTGTTTAAACTGTTGACAAGTGTTCTCCATTCTGCCTTTACAACATCTCTTATATAGGCTCCCTTCTCTTTACTCACATACCCCCCATCCTGGGACAGGCCCTTAGCACCTCATGTCTGGGCTGTTGCCATGGTCTGGGGCTCTGATCATGTCACCTTCCCTTCCCAATGCCTGGAACCTCCCCAATAAAATAGAAAAAACGCTGGCACACAGAGCCCTTCACGATCTGGTTCCTTTCTATCTTTCCAGTTTTTCTACGCTTGAGTCCCTTCGGAACACCCCACAGTTGGCAGCCCTGCTCTGATCATTGCTCCTCTCACATGGCATCCATTTGTTCCCCATGCCTGGAAAGCCCTCTCTTCCTCTTTGTCTTCCTCCTTTCCCTCCTTCCTTCCCTCCATCCCTTCTTCCTTCCATTCTCTTCTCCTCCTCTCCTTCCTTCCCTTCCTCTACCTCCCTTCCTTCTTTCCCTCCTCCTCACCTTATCTTCCTCCTCTCCCTCCTCTCCATCCCTTCTCCTTTCCTCCTCCATCCTCCTGTCTTCTTCTCCATCCCTCCTCTTTCTCTCTCCCTCCTCTTTCTCTCTCCCTCCTTTTCTCCATCTCTCCTCTTCCTTCTTCTCTCCCTCCCTTCTCTATCCCTTCCTTCTTTCCTCCTTCCATTTCTGTACTTCTCTCATTCCTTCCTTCCCTTTCTCTTCCTCTCCCTACCTTCCTTCTCTCCCTCCTTCTCACTTTCTCTTCCTCCTTCTCTCCCTCCTTCTCTTCATCCCTTTCTCCTTTCATTCTCCTTCCTCTTCCTCTCCTTTTCTTCTTCCTTTCCCTCCTCCTCACTTTCTCTTCCTTCTCTCCATCCCTTCTCCTTTCTTCTCTCTATCCTCCTGTCCTCTCTATCCCTCCATTCCCTCCCTACTTTTCTCCATTTATCCTTCTCTTCCTCCTTCTCTCCCTCCATTCTTCTCTCTATCTCTTCTTTCTTTCCTCCTTCCGTTCTCCTCATACTGGAGGCCTCCCTCATTTCCTTAGTGCCTTCCCTCATTTTTCCTTTACAAACATGTTTCTTGTCAGTCCACAGTTTTGTGCTGTCTCCTCTGTCAGACTGTAAGTTTCTGGAGGGCAGGGACTGTGTTCTTTGCCTTTCTTTGTCTTGCCAGTGTTTAGCACAATGCCCAGTGCTTTCTTTGTACAAAAATAGCCTCCTTTTCCCTCTCATGGTTAGTGTAAAAGTTGTGTCCCTGAAGCTGTCCTTCAATCCCATGTGGAGCTTCTGGGACAAGACCTGGTTTTCATCTTGGTGCCCTCAGAGCTTCTGGCACAGGGCTCTGCACACAACAGGCACTTGGTAAATGTTTGCTGAATGACTAATATACTTCAAGTTCTTTCCATTATCAAATTCAAAGAAAAGTCAGTTCTTCCCAGAAAATCCCATTAATTTTTTTTTTCAAAGGGGGCACAAAAGTGAAAGCTGGAGGGATGGGCAAGCAAGCTTGGCATCTTTGTACCAGCCAGGGGACAACTTCACCTCAAATAATTTGAGGACCCCTTTTCTGACATCATTGCATAAGCCCAACTACATACATTTATTAAGCACCTGCTGTTTACAGAACTCCAGTCTGGGCATTAGGCGAGATCCTTTCCATTGCTCCATGTGACTTGGCTTTTTATGAGTTTAATCCAATCTCTTGGTTTACTTTTGATGCCAGAATGATCTGGTTTAGATATTTGGAATGAATGCAATGTCCTCAATAGTGTAAAGGGAAAAAATGCTCAACCCATTGTGCAACTAACACAACCCTGTGTTATTGTGGTGACTGACATTCGCCCTAGAGAAGAGGTGATAAAATCAAACTCTTTCTTTATGCTGGAGAAGTGGGGGACTACGGGTGTAGAATGCTGAACACATTCTCAGGTGCAATCAGTTGGCTGGTTGGTTTTACTTAGCTGGTTTTCTCTGAGTATTGGATGTTGTAAGGAGAATATTTGTAAGTGATTATAATGTAAAAATAAAAGCATCCACAAAATCTTTTAAAAATCATAGGATTGGCTCATAATGCCTTCAATAAGATTAAAAAAAAGGGACTTTTAAAAATCATAGGATTGGCCCAGAATGCCTTCAATGAGATTTAAAAAAAGGGGGAGATTTTTAAAAATCATAGGATTGGCCCATAATGCCTTCAATGGGATT
>JAJPUD010023943.1:0-19360 GCA_023553655.1 Myrmecobius fasciatus | reverse complement strand
TACCAAACATTCAAAGAACAATTCATTCCAATACTATATAAACTATTTGCAATAACGAGGAAAGGAAGGGTAGCCAAGATGGCGAACTGCAGACAGCTTTTTCTGTGAGCTCCTGAGACCTTCCCTCAGACCCAGACAAATTGAACCTCTCAACTGGTTTTGGAGTGAGGGCTCCACCAAACACTTGGACTACAACCTACTTCTATCAACAATCTACTTTGAAAAAACTCTGGAGAAGGTTAGCCTCAGGGGAATTGGCAGGCGGCCGCAATCAGACGAGGCGGATTTTAGGCACCCAGGAAGTCCCTGGGAGACGCCTGGGGCACTTTGCTCTGCTTGCGGGCAGGTGCTTTTTCAGATCTGCCTTTGGTAAAGGGTTGATTGAGAGCAGCTGAAAATGTGTTCCTAGTGCGGATCTAGCTTCCCAGCCTCAAACCTGAAGTCAACTCGGCAAACTGCCCCAGGGAAAATTGAAACTGCTGCAGAATCCCCTGCTGGTGACTGATACCTCAGCTCAAAAGCATGAGTAAGAAGCAGAAGAGAGCTCTCACCAGAGACAGCTTCTACAGAAAGAAAGTAGGGCAGTCCCCATATCCTGAGATTCTGAGAACAATCCCAGATGAAGCCACAAAGGCGGACTTAAGCTGGTCTCCCTTTCAGAAGGCTTACCTGGAATATTGCATAAAGAATCTCAAAAGAGAGCTAGAAGAAGAATGGGGAAATAAATTGAGATCAATGCAACAGAGATATCAAAAATGGGAAAACAGGACTGGTGAATTGGAAAAATCACCAATTCACTGGAAAATAAAAATGGTGAATTGGAAAAAGACAACAATTCACTGAAAAACAAAATTGGTGAATTGGAAAGAATCACCAATTCACTGGAAAATAAAACTGGCAAAATGGAAAAAGAATGCATTGAATCAAGAAATTTAACTGGCCAGCTACAAAAAGAGCTAAAAAAGATAAATGAAGGAAATAATACTTTAAAAATTAAAATTGAACAAACAGAAGTAAATGACTCAATAAGACTTCAAGAATCAGTCAAAGAAAAACAAAAAAATGAAAAAATAGAAGAAAATATGAAATATCTCCTAGAAAAAAACAACTGACTTGGAAAACAGATCCAGGAGAGACAATCTAAGGATTATGGGATTCCCTGAAAGCCACAATGAAAAAAAGAACCTGGATGCTATCTTCCAGGAAATCCTGAAAGAGAATTTCCCTGATGTTTTAGAATCAGAAGGCAAAACTGTCATTGAAAGAATTCACCTATCACCTCCTGAAAGAGACCCCAAAATTAAAACCCCAAGGAATATCGTGGCCAAATTTCAGGACCATCGCACCAAGGAAAGGATACTACAAGCAGCTAGAAAGAAACAGTTCAAATACCGAGGAACTGTAATTAGAATTACACAAGATCTCTCAGCTTCCACTTTAAAGGATCGAAGGGCCTGGAATCAGATATTCCAAAAGGCAAAGGAACTTGGATTACATCTAAGAATAAGTTATCCAGCTAGAATGAGCATCATCTTCCACGGAAGAAGATGGTCATTCAATGATACAGGAGAATTTCACTTCTTTCTAATGAAAACACCAGATCTGAATAAAAAATTTGATCTCCAAATACAGAACTCAAGAGAAGCATAAAAAGGTAAAAAGGAAAGAACTCTTGAGAATTCTATTTCTACTATAGGTATCCTTAAAGACTGGGGATATAATTTGCTTTTTCTTTGATAATAATGGAAAAGAAATTAGAGGTGGAAGGGATACCTTACTGAAAAGAAAAAGGGGGAAGGAGGAAAAATACAGTAAAAATAAAGGAGGTAAAATAAAGCAAAATCTCATAAAGAGATGTAGAAGATCTAATATAATTGAGGAAAAGTAGGGAGGGCAATGAGTATTGTGTAAACCTTACTTACTATCATTAGACTGGACTCTAAGAGAGTATATCAGACACATTTGGCTTCATAGAAAGTCCTGACCCTCCTTGTGGGAAGGTAGGAGGGAAAGGAGGAAAGGAAAGGGATAGACTAATAGAAGGATTAGGGGAAAGGTGTAAAGGGGATGGAGGGGTTCTAAAGTGGGGAGGACTGTTGGAGGGAGGTGGTCATCAAAAATAAAGTACTGGGAATGGGGGAAGGGAGAGAGGGGAAAGGGAAGAGAAAATCATAACTCTGGGTAAATGAGATGGCAGAGAATACAGATATAGTTATTTTAACTGTGAATGTGAATGGGATGAACTCTCCCATAAAAAGGAAGCGGGTAGCACACTGGATTGAAAGCCAGAATCCTACAATATGTTGTTTACAAGAAACACATCTAAAACATAGAGATACATACAGAGTGAAGATAAAGGGCTGGAGCAAAATCTTCTATGCCTCAGGTGAACAAAGAAAGGCAGGGGTAGCAATCCTTATCTCGGATCAAGTAAAAACAAAAATATATCTAGTTAAAAGAGATAAGGAAGGTTATTATATTTTACTAAAGGGTACCATAGACAATGAAGCAGTATCAATACCAAACATATAAGCACCAAGTAGTATAGCATCCAAATTCCTAGAGGAGAAACTAACAGAGATGCAAGGGGAAATAGACAGTAATACTATACTATTGGGGGATCTCAACCTTGCTCTCTCAGAATTAGATAAATCAAATCACAAATCAATAAGAAAGAAGTTAGGGAGGTAAACAAAAGTCTAGAAAAGTTAGGTAGGATAGATCTCTGGAGGAAATTGAATGGTTATAGAAGGGAGTATACATTTTTCTCAGGGGTTCATGGAACTTATACGAAAAATGATCATGTGTTAGGGCATAAAAACCTCAAAATTAAATGCAGAAAAGCAGAAATAGTAAATGCATCCTTCTCAGATCATGATGCAATAAAACTCAAATGTAATATAAGGCCAGGAGGAAATAGACCACAAGTTAATTGGAAATTAAATAATCTAATCCTGAAGAATGAATGGGTGAAAGGGCTAATTAAACACACAATCGATAATTTCATCCAGGAGAATGACAATCATGAGACACCATACCAAAATTTGTGGGATACGGCTAAAGTGGTTATAAGGGGTAATTTTATATGTCTAGATGCTTACTTGCATAAAACAGAGAAAGGGGAGATTAATGAACTGAGCTCACAATTGAAAAAGCTTGAAAAAGACCAAATTAAAAACCCTCAATTAAATAACAAATTAGAAATTCTGAAAATTACAGGGGAGATCAATAAAATTGAAAATAAGAAAACTATCAAATTAATAAATAAAACTCAGAGTTGGTTTTATGAAAAAAACCAACAAAATAGATAAGCCTTAAGTTAATTTGATTAGAAAAGGAAAGGAAAATCAAATTGTTAGTCACAATAATGATAAGGGAGAACTTCTCACCAATGAAGAGGAAGGAAATCAGAGTAATAATTTGGAGTTTATTTGCCCAACTTTATGCCAATAAATTTCATAATGTAAATGAAATGGAGGAATATCTACAAAAATATTGATTGCCTAGGTTAACAGAAGAGGAAATAAATTATTTAAATAGCCCCATTTTGGAAAACAAATAGAATAAGCTATTAATCAACACCCTAAGAAAAGTCTCCAGGGCCAGATGGATTTACATGTGAATTTTACCAAACATTGAAAGAACAATTAATCCCAATACTATATCAACAATTTGAAAAAATAGGGAAAGAAGGTATACTACCAAACTCCTTCTATGACACAGATATGGTGCTGATAGCTAAACCAGGTAGTGTGAAAACAGAGAAAGAAAACTATAGATCAATTTCCCTAATGAATATTGATGCAAAAATTTTGAATAAGATTTTAGCAACGAGATTACAAAAAGTTATCCCCAGGATAATACCCCATAACCAAGTAGGATTTATACCAGGAATGATGGGCTGGTTCAATATTAGGAAAACTATTAGCATAATCAATTATATTAATAACCAAATTAAAAAAACATATGATTATCTCAATAGATGCAGAAAAAGCATTTGATAAAAGCCAACACCCATTCCTATTAAAAACACTGGAGAGTATAGGAATAAATGGGCTTTTCCTTAAAATAATTAGTAGTATCTACTTAAAACCTTCAGCAAGCATCATTTGTAATGGAGTCAAACTAGAACCATTCCCAATAAGATCAGGAGTGAAACAAGGCTGCCCACTGTCACCATTATTATTTAATATTGTCTTAGAAATGTTAGCTTTGGCAGTAAGAGAAGAAAAAGAGATTAAAGGAATTAGAGTAGGTAATGAAGAAACCAAATTATCACTCTTTGCAGATGACATGAAGATATACTTAGAGAACCCTAAAGACTCAATTAAAAAAATACTAGAAACAATTCACAAGTTTAGCAACGTTGCAGGATACAAAATAAATCCACATAAATCATCAGCATTTTTATATATTATCAATAAAGTTCAGCAGCAAGAGATACAAAACGAAATTCCATTCAAAATAATTGTCGATAGTATAAAATATTTGGGAATTTATCAGCCAAGGGAAAGTCGGGAACTATATGAACTAAACTACAAAACACTTTCCACATAAATAAAATCAGACCCAGTCAATTGGAAAAATATAAAATGCTCATGGGTAGGCCGAGCGAATATAATAAAAATGACAATACTACCCAAACTAATTTACTTATTTAGTGCCATACCAATTAAACTCCCAAGAAATTATCTTAGAGATCTAGAAAAAATTGTAGCAAAATTCATTTGAAAGAACAAAAGTTCAAGAGTTTCAAGAGAATTAATGAAAAAAAAGGCTGATGATGGTGGACTTGCTGTACCAGTTCTAAAACTATATTACAAAGCAGTGGTCATAAAAAAACTTTTGGTACTGGCTAAGAAATAGAGTAGTCGATCAGTGGAATAGGATAGAATCACAAGACAAACTAGGCAATAACTATAGCAATTTAGTCTTTGATATACTCAAAGACCCCAGCTTCTGTGATAAGTACTCACTATTTGAGAAAAACTGCTGGGAAAATTGGAAACTAGTGTGGAAGAAATTAGGGCTTGACCCACATCTAACACCACATACCAAGATAAGATCTAAATGGGTTAATGATCTAGATATAAAGAGTGATATTGTAAGCAAATTAGAAGAACTTAGTATAGTTTACCTCTGAGCCCTATGGAGATGGAATACATTTATGTCCAAAGAAGACCTGTAAGTCCTAATTGAAAACCAGATAGATAACTTTGACTATATTAAGTTTAAAAATTTTTGTACAAACAAAACCAAGGCAGACAAGATTAGGAGAAAAGCAAAAACTGGGAAATCATCTTTACATTTAAGGGTTCTGATAAAGGTCTCATCTCTAAAATATATAGAGAATTGTCTCATATTTAGAAAAATTCAAACCATTCTCCAATCAGTAAATGGTCAAAGGATATGAACAGACAATTTTCAGAGGATGAAATTAAAACTATTTATAGTCATGAAAAGATGCTCCAAATCACTATTGATCAGAGAAATGCAAATCAAGACAACCCTGAGATACCACTTCACACCTGTCATATAAGCTAAAATGACAGGAAAAATTAATGATGATTGTTGGAGGGGATGTGGGAGGGCTGTGACACTGATGCATTGTTGGTGGAGCTGTGAACGGATACAGCCATTCTGAAGAGCAATGTGGAGCTATGCTCAAAAGGTTATCAAACTGTGCATACCCTTTGACCCAGCAGTGTTTCTATTGGGCTTATATCCCAAAGAAATCATAAAGGAGGGAAAGGGACCAACATGTTCAAGAATGTTTGTGGCAGCCCTTTTTGTAGTGGCTAGAAACTGGAAACTGAAGGGATGCCCATCAATTGGAGAATGACTGAATAAATTATGGTATATTAATGTTATGGAATATAATCGTTCTGTAAGAAATGACCAGCAGCACGATTTCAGAGAGGCCTGCAGAGACTTGCATGAACTGATGCTGAGTGAAATGAGCAGAACCAGGAGATCATTATATACGGCAACAACAATACTATATAACGATTAATTCTGATGGACATGGCTCCCCTCAACCACGAAATGTTTCAAACCACTTCCAATTGTTCACTGAAGAAAGCCATATACACCCAGAGAGGGATGTGAAATGTGGACCACAACATAACATTCCCATACTCTTGATTGATGTTTGCTTACATTGTGTTTCCTTTATCTGATATGTCTTTTGTGCAGATAAGATTTTTCTTGCATGCCAATGATAAGTTTGGAAATATGTATACATATATTCGATTTGTCAAGCATTTTTAACATAGTTAACATGTAGTGAATATCCTGCCATCTAGGGGAGGGGTGGGGAGTTGGGGCAAAAATTTGTAACAGAAAGCTTTGTAAGGGTTAATGTTGAAGAATTACCCACACATATGTTATGCAAATAAAATAAAATTAAAAAAAAAGAACAGGGAAAGAAGGTCTACTGCCAAATTCTTTCTATGATATAGATATGGTGCTGATAGCTAAACCAGGTAGAGTGAAAACAGAGAAAGAAAACTATAGTCCAATTCACTAAGCTTTTCTGCGTTCCTTTATTCTGACTTTCAACAATTCATTGGTCTGAAGGAGGAGCAACCATGGAAAGGTTGCCAAAGGCAGCCCATTCTTTTCGTTTGTTTGTTTGTTTGTTTGTTTTCTTTTGTTTTTTGTTTTTTTGTTTTTTGTTTTTTTGCTGAGGCTATTGAGGTTAAGTAACTTGTCCAGAGTCACCCAACTAGGGAATGTTAAGTGTCTGAGACCAGATTTGAATTCAGGTCCTCCTGATTTCAGGGCTGGTTCTCTATCCACCACACCACCTCGCTGCCCTGGCAGCCCATTAGTAGAGGTGAAGCCCCTGGCCCCCTATTCTGAAAGATTCCCAAGTATTCTCGGCACTTACCCATTCATTTGTTTAGACTGTGGGGATCTCAGGAAGTTGCTGAACTCATTTACTGAGAAATGAAGTTGTATGACATAAGAGGGATCCTGACATAGCAAACGGTGAAGCCCGTGCCTAAAGTTAACCTTACACATAGGCTGAATCAGTCTTTCCATGAAGGACTTTTTGAGGGATAGAAAGGGAACCTTCTCCCCTCACGTGTCTTTGTGTGTGTGTGTGTGTGTGTGTGTGTGTGTGTGTGTGTAGCACCAAAAAGCATTATATAGGCTATCAAATTGTGCATATCTTTTGACATAGCAATATCTCTCAGGTTTGTATACCAAAAAGATCAAAGAAAAGGGGAAAAGATCTATTTGTGTAAAAACATTTAAAGCAGTAGTTTTGGGTAGGGAAAAAAACTGGAAATTGAGGGGATTCCCATCAACTGGAGAATGGCCAAAAGAGTTGTGGTGTATGGTTGTGAATATGATTGTACTATAAGAAATTACCATCAGGTTTCAGAAATAACTTGGAAAGATTTACATGAAATGATACAAAGGAAAGTGAACAGGACCAGGAGAATATTGTGCACAACAAACAGAAATTTTGTAAGGAAGATCAACTGTGAAACACTTAGCTATTCTATTCAAGATAGTGATATATATATATATATATATATATATGAATGAAAGAATGGGTCACATGAAGCAAATTTATTACTAACCAGGACTGTTTGAATAACTAAAATCAAAGAGCAGCTATTAATGGTTCAATGTCAATATAAGGAGCTCTCCAGTGGAGTGCTACAGAGTTCTATCATTGGCCCTGTGCTATACATTAATGTGATGAATAATTTGGATAGAGGCAGAGAAAGAATACTTTGTGGCTAACACCAAACTAAGATGGACAGTTTACAGGTTCATGAGTCAGGCTCCAAAAAGATCTCCATAAGCTAGAATGATAGCCAAATCTATAAATAAAGTGAAATGGAATACATAAATTCAAAATTATACCCTTAGGGGCACGTAGACTATCAGTGGATAGTCATGGAGTCAGGAGGACTCAAGTTCAAATGTGACCTCGGCCACTTAATACTTCCTAGCAAGTCACTTAATACCAATTGACTCACTTCACCTCTCTTCCAAAATAAAAAGATTTTTTAAAAAGTTGGTTCAGAAATCAATTTTTACCAAAGATAAATAGATAAATTAAATTTCATTTTGAAAATGGAATTTTAATGGATACAAAAGGTAAATGGTTCATATAAAAAAAAGAACTAGAGGTTTTAGTTATCTGCAAACAAAATGGGAGCCCCCAAAGCTAATGCTATTCAAGATTAATTAAGAAAGACACATTTTCCAAATGAGAGACATATACTGTGCCTTGGTCAGGGACCATGTGGAGTGTTCAGTTTAGTGCATTATAGCTTATAGAAGACAAAGACAAGCTGGGGGTTGGTCCAAAGGAAGCAATGAAGATGGTGAGAGGAACCAAGGATATTTATACACGAGAGAGGATTTAATAAGGACCAAATTTTAGCTGTCTTCAAGTCCATGAAGGATTGTCACTGAGGAAGAGGGATGAAAGGTCAGTCTGGTTCCCCTCAAATAGCACAACTAGATACAAGAGGTGAAATTTCAAAGGGATTGTTTTAGGCCTGATAAAAACAACAAGCTTTTTAAACCTTTTCAGTTGTGCCCAAATGGAATGGAGTTTCTCTCACTCAAGCAAATTACATCCATGGGGTATTTTTGAGAAGGGATTCTTGATCCGGTAGGGATCATCTAGAGAGATGGCTTTTGAGGTCCCTTCCAACTACAAGAGTTTGTTACTGACAAGAAAAATCATGGAAGAGGATGTGCCCTAAATAACTTATGTGCTACATGGGTGTGGGAAAAAATATGGATGCAACCAACAATAAAGTAATTTTTGTGTATTCAGCTCCATCTTGTTATGTGGATGCTACTTGTCCTATCCCAATGTGAAACACAGAACTGAAAAGAAGCATAAAAAGGTAAAAAAGAAATAACTCTTGAGAACTACATTTCTACTATGGGTATACTTAAGGAATGGGTGTATAATTTGATTTTACTTTGATAATATGAAAAAGAAACTAGAGGTGGAAGTGGCATCATACTGGAAAAAGAGGGAAAAGGATGTAAATTCAGTTTTAAAAAAAGGAGGTAAAAACAGGGTAACATCTCATGAAAAAGCAAAGAAAACCTAATATCATGAAGGGAAAGAAGGGAGGGGGATGAGCATTGTGTGAATCTTACCCTTATCATATTGGGCTCTAAAAGAGTGTATCAGAGACATTTGCTTTCACAGAGAAACTTGAACCTCCTTATATGGAAGTGGGAGGGAATGTAGGAAAAGAAAGGGAAAGACTAAGAGAAGGAAAAACAGAAGAATCAGGGGAAAAGTGTAAAAGAAGGGGGAGGGTCTTTAAATGAGGGAGGACTGTTTGAGGGAAGTGGTTATACAAAGCATAATACAAGGGAGGGAGGGAGGGAGGGAGAAAGGGGAAAGGAAAGAGAAAAACATAACTTTGGGTAAATAAGATTGCAGGAAATAATTAGATATTTTAATTGTGAATGTCAATGGGATGAACTCTCCCAGAAAATGGAAGCATATAGCAAACTGGATTAAAAGCCAGAATGCAAGAATATGTTGTTTACAAGAAACACATCTAAAGCATAGAGATACATACAGAGTTAGGGTAAAGGGCTGGAGCAGTATCTATTATGCTTCATGTGAACAACAACAAAAAAAAGCAGGGGTAGTAATACTCATCTCAGATCAAATAAAAGAAAAAAATAGATCTAATTAAAAGAGATAAGGAGGGAAACTATTTTACTAAAGGGTACCATACACAATGAAGCAATATCAGTACTAAACACATATGCACCAAGTGGTATAGCATCCAGATTTTGAGAGGAGAAGTTCAGAGAGATGCAAGAAGAAATAGACAGGAAACCTATACTAGTGAGAGATCTCAACATTGTTCTCTCAGAATTAAATAAATCAAATCACAAAAAGTAAATAAGAAAAGTTAGGGAGATAAACAAAATGTTAGAACAGTTAGGTATAATAGATCTTTGGATAAAATTGAATGGAAACAGAATGGAGTTTACTTTTTTCTCAGCATTCCATGCAACATATACAAAAACTGACCATGTGTTAGGGTATAAAAACTTGGAAATCAAATGCAGAAAGGCAGAAACAGTAAATGCATTTTTCAGACTGTGATGCAATAAAAATCACATGCAATATAAGGCTAGGAGAAAGTAAAAACAAAAGTAAATTGGAAATTAAATAATCTAATTCTAAAGAATTAATGGGTGAGAAAGAAAATCATAGACACAATCAATAATATCTTCCAGGAGAATGACAGTAATGAGACAACATACCGAAATTGATTAGAGGGTAGAGGGAAATCATATCTTGAGTCTCACTCAGTTCTCGGGTTTGTCCATTCCCAGGCTGGGTATGGGAAGCCAGGAGGAAGAGATGAGAAGGGAGAACATCCCAGGCCTGAAGAGCAATATGTGAAAATGGCCAGACTTGGATTTACATGTGAATTCTACCAAAAATTCAAAGAATAATTAATTCCAGTACTATATAAACTATTTGAAAAAATAAGGAAAGAAGGTATACTACCAAGTTCCTTCTATGATACCGATATGGTGGTGATAGCTAAATCAGGTAGGGTCAAAACTGAGAAAGAAAACTATACACCAATTTCCCTAATGTATATTGAGGCAAAAATTTTAAATTAGATATTAACAGTGAGATTACATAAAGTCATCCCCAGGATGAGACATTATGACCAAGTGGGATTTATACCAGGAATGCAAGACTGGTTCAATATTAGGAAAACTATCAACATAATCAATTGTATTAATAACCAAACTAACAAAAACCATGTGATTATTTCAGTAGATGTAGAAGAAGTTTTTGATAAAATCCAACAACCATTCCTATTAAAACCACTAGAGAGTATAGGAATAAATGGACTTTTCCTTAAAATGTTTAATAGTATCTACTTAAAATCATCAGAAAGCATCATATGTAACAGTGATAAACTGGAACCATTCCCAATAAGATCAGGAGTGAAACAAGGCTGCCCACTGTTACCATTATTATTTAATATTGTATTAGAAATGTTAGCTTTGTCAATAAGAGAAGAAAAAGAGATAAAAAGGATTAGAGTAGGTAATGAAGAAACCAAATTATTACTCTTTGCAGATGACATGATGGTATACTTAGAAAACCCTAGAGACTTGACTAAAAAATTACTAGAAACAATTCACAACTTTAGGAAAGTTGCAGGATACAAAATAAATCAACATAAATCAACAGCATTTTTATATATTACCAATAAAGTTCAGCAGCAAGAGATAAAAAAAAGAAATTCCATTCAAAATAACTGTTGAAAGCACAAAATATTTGGAATCTCTCTGCCAAGGAAAAGTCAGGAACTATATGAACACAACTACAAAACACTTTTCACACAAAAAATTCATACCTATGTTGGAGGACCCCTAAAAGAAAAGGGGATAAGCTTGTCCTTGAATCAAGGATCAAAGGGTGTGGTGTGTGATTCCCTTGAGAAACATGAGACACCGAGGTGTGACGGAGATTGCTATTAATGGTTTCATTATAATGACTGAAGAATGGCCACAAGAGTTGTGGTATATGGTTGTGAATATGATTGTACTATAAGAAATGACCATCATGTTCCAGAAAAACCTGGAAAGATTTACATGAAGTGATGCAAAGGAAAGTGAACAGGATTTGGAGAATATTGTACACAGCAACAGCAGTTTTGTAAAAATGGAAGCCCCAAAGCTAATGCTATTCAAAGTTAATTAAGAAATACATTACAAATGAGAGACATATACTCTGCCTTGGTCAGTTTAGTGCATTATATCTTAGAGAAGACAAAGACAAGCTGGGGCTTGTTCCAAAGGCAGCAATGAAAATGGTGAGAGGAATATTTACACCTTAGGGAGGACATAAGAAGGACCAAATTTTAGCTGTCTTCAAGTCCAGGAAGGGTTGTCAATGTGGAAGAAAGGTGAAAATTCAGTCTGGTTCCACTTAAATAACCTATTGAACTAGAATGAGCATTATCTTCCAGGGAAGAAGGTGGACATTTAATGATATAGGTGAATTTCACTTCTTTTTAATAAAAAGATCAGATCTGGCCAAAAAAATCTAATCTCCAAACACAGAACTCAAGAGAAGTATAAAAAGTTAAAAAGGAAGGACTCTTGAGAACTATATTTCTATTATGGGTATACTTAAAGAATGGGGGTATAATATGATTTTACTTTGATGATATGAAAAAGAAACTAGAGGTGAAAGGGCTATCATACTGGAAAAAGAAGGAAAAGGAAGTAAAATAAGGTTTAAAAAAGGAGGTAAAATAAGGTGAAATCTCATGATTTTATCATGAAGCAACAAAGAAAACCTAATATAACTGAGGGAAAGAAAAGAGGGGGATAAGCATTGTGTGAATCTTACTGTCATCAGATTGGGCTCTAAAAGAGTATATCAGACACATTTACTTTCAGAAAGAAACTTTTCCCTCCTCATAAAGAAGTAGGATGGAAAGGAGGAAAAGAAAGGGATAGACTAATAGAAGGAAAAATACAAGAACTAGGGGAAAGTGTAAAAAAAGGGGGAGGGGCACTAAAGAGGGGAGGACTGTTTGAGGAAGGTGGTCATCAAAACCAAAATACTGGGGATGGCAGAAGGGAGAAATGGGAAAGGAAAAACAGAAACATAACTTTGGGTAAATAAGATGGCAGGAAATACAGAATTAGTTATTTTAACTTTTAATGTGAAGGGGATGAACTCTCCCATAAAGCTAAAGTGGATAGCAGACTGGATTAAAAGCCAGAATTCAACAATATGTTGTTTATAAGAAACACATCTAAAGCATAGAGATACATACGGAGTGAAGGTAAAGGGCTGGAGCACAATCTATTATGCTTCAGGTGAACAAAAAAAAAAACAAAATAAAAAACAGGGGTAGCAATTATGATCTCAGATCAAGTAAAAGCAAAGATAGATCTAATCAAATGAGATAAGGAAGGAAACTATTTTTTACTAAAGTTTACCATAGATATCAATATAAATACTAAATATATATCATCAAGTTGTATAGCATCCAAGTTCCGAGGGGAGAAATTAAGAGAGATGCAAGAAGAAATAGACAGCAAAACTATACTAGTGGGGGTTCTCAATCTTGCTCTCTCAGAATTAGATAAATCAAACCACAAAATAAATAGGAAAAAAATTACGGAGGTAAACAAATTAGTAGAAAACTTAGGTATGATAGATCTTTGGAGAAAATTGAATGGATACATTAGGAAGTTTACTTTTTTCTCAGCAGTTCATGGAAGTTATACAAAAACTGACCATGTGTTAGGGCATAAAAACCTCAAAATCAAATGCAGAAAGGCAGAAATATTAAATGCATTTTTTTTCAGGTCATGATGCAATAAAAATCACATGCAATATAAAGCCAGGAGAAAATAAACCAAAAACGAATTGGAAATTAAATAATCTCATTCTAAAGAATGAATGGATAAAAGAGCAAATCATAGGCACAATCAATAATTTCATCCAGGAGAATGACAATAATGAGACAGCATACCAAAATTTGTGGGATACGACCAAAGTGGTTATAAGAGGTAATTTTAAATCTCTAGATGCTTATGTGCATAAAATAGAGAAAGAGAAGATTAATGAATTGTGCTTACCACTAAAAAAAAACTAGATAACGAAAATATTATATGTAAAATCTCATTTAAATACCAAATTGGAAATTCTGAAAATAAAAGGGGAGATTAATAAAATTGACAATAGTAAAATTACGGAATTAATAAATAAACCTGAGAGTTGGTTTTATGAAAAAAAAAACAACAATATAGATAAGCCTTTAGTTAATTTGATTAGAAAAAGGAAAGAGGAAAATCAAATTGTTAGTCTCAAAAATGAAAAGGGAGAACTTTCCCCCAATGAAGAGGAAATTAGGGCAATAATTAGGAGTTACTTTGCCCAACTTTATGCCACCAAATTTGATAATCTAAATGAAATGGAGGAAGATCGACAAAAATATAGACTGCCCACGTTAACAGAAGAGGAAATAAGTTATCTAAATAGCCCCATTTTTTATTTTATTAATACTTTTTATTTGCAAAACAAATGTATGGGCAATTCTTCAACATCGACTCTTACAAAGTTTTCTGTTACAAAATTTTCCCCCTACTCCCCACCCCTCCCCTAGATGGCAGGATATCCACTACATGTTAATTATGTTAAAATACTTGACAAATCGATTATATGTATACATATTTCCACACATCATTTTTGTGCAGGAAAAATCGTATCTACAAGAAATAATAATCAGATAAAGGACTAAGCCTTCCTCCTCCCCAGGTTCGGGGAGAGGGAGGGGTTCCATGTGGGAAAAGGCGCCCAGTTGAGACTTACTACACCCTCCCCCACCCTCTTCGCCTCTGGGTCCCCAGGATGACCGTCAAGGGCGGTCCCCGCATCCATTCCCTCAGGCAGGCAGGCCAGAGTTGGGGTCCTCGGTGCCCCCTCCGCCCTCAGGGCTCCTTCCTCAGCTAGGGCTGTGCTTCCCACCTCTGGGGTCCCAATGAGATTCGAGCCCCAGGACAGAGAAGAGCTCCTGGCTGGGGCGGGGGGAGGAGCCCAGGAAAAGTTGGCGGGCCGGGGAGTCGGGCGGCCCCAACAGCGGCCAAGCAAACAGAGAGGGGAGTCCCGGCCCACAAAGGGGTGCAGAAGAGACCCGGACCGGCCTGAACTGCCCACCCTGAAGCAGGAGCAAGGCTCCCCAGGTGAGGCAGAGGAAGCTGGGAGGCGGGAAGGGGCTGGCGGCTACCTGGCCAACGGTCCGACCCACCGGACTCCACAGCGAATCCGAGAAGTTTCCCTCCTGGGCGGGGAAAAGCCTTGGGACGGAAACCTGCCCCTGCTGGAGGGGGGGGAGCCTAGCCCCGCGGCGGGGGAAGCGTGGTGGTCCCCATGGCGACGCGGGCGGGGCAGCGCGCAAAAGAGAATCCTGCCTTTGGATGAGCTGGCCAATGGAACTTCAAATTCTCCAATCCCTGCACAGGAGGTGGTCGCTATGGCAACGGCTGGGGGCAGGGGGAGGGGGCGACCGGCTGGAGGTAGGCAGCAGGGGGGCGAGGGGAAGGAGCGTCCGGTTCAGCCTTTGTTAATGCCAGGAGCCTTGCAAACTTGTAGCAGCCGAGTCCCATAGAGACGGAATCTTCTGTGAGAAGAGCTCATAGGTTGGGGGGCCCCGCGGCCCCGAAATGCAGCAGGTCGGCTCTTCCTAGGTTCAGGGGGCTGGGGACACCCACCAGGCCGCAAGGAGGGCTTCTCCGTGAGCCCTTGCGGAAGTCTTCCGGGGCCGGTCTGCGTCAGCGCCAGACCTAGAACTGGACTGAAACGGTCGGGGCCGTCCCCCCCACCCCAGAATCTCACAGCCTGCGGGGAAGGCGTGGCAGGGGCGCTCTCTGCAGAGGTGGGTGCCCGGGGGGTGCGCTGGCCGCCGGCTGCTGCCTGTAAACAGCGGGAGACAGCCGTTCCTGGCCCGTCCACAGCCCGCCCAGGCGCCCCGGGCTTCCCTACAGGGACGGGTCAGGGGAGGCGGGAGGATAAGGTGTTGCATGGCTTCCAGAGGCCCATCGAGGCACTGTCCCCCATCCATGCGGGGTCTGGAGGTCCTAAGCTGAGATGAGCCTGGTGGGAGGGCTCTAGCGGACTTAGAAAAGCTCCTCTCCTTCTCTTTCTTCTACCCAGAAGCTTCCTCCACCTGCCCTCCCATTCTCCAGCTTTCTTTTGGTTTTGTTTTGTTTTGTTTTATTTTTCTTCATTTGAGGGAACTTGCTGCACTCCTCTGGCTCTCAGAGTCTCTTTCTCTTTGATGATCGCTTCAGGCCTGGAACTCACACCCTAGTGCCTCTGCCTCTAAATGGAACCCCAAACCTCCATCTTAGAAGGGCACCCGAGCCAGCCATCTCTACATTTTCACTAAGCTAATCCCATACTAGGTACCTTCTTCTTACCTTAACCCTCTTCCATTTTCAGCTACCTTCTATACGTTGTCTTCCCCATTAGAATATAAGCTTCTTGGGGGAAGAGGCTGTTATTTATTTTATTTATTTTTTTGCTGAGGCAATACTGACTTGCCCAGGGTCACACTGCTAGAAAGTGTTAAGTGTCTGAGGCCAGATAGGAACTCAGCTCCTCCTGACTTCAGGGCTGATGCTCTATCCACCGCACCACCTAGCTGCCCTGTTTTCATATTTCTTGTTGCCTCGTACAATTATTGGCTTCTATTTGGCCCACTCTAATTTTCAGAGACTTTGTTGCTTGCCCAAGGTTTTGTGCCACTGTACTAAGCTGCTCATTCCCTTTCTACTTCTTTCTTCCACATCTCTCATTTTTCTCATTCTTCTCATTCCATTCTTTTAAAAATTAACCTTTTTTTTCTTCATCTTTTCCAGCAATTCTAATTGAGCTTCTTGCCAAGCTGTATTTTTTCTGAGGCTTTTCTTATAGGAGTTTTGCAGTCATTCTCTTCTGGGTCTATGTTGTGAAAATTCTTATCAGAATAATAGGTCAATATAGCGAGGTTCTTTTTGGGTTTGCCTATTTTTCCAGTCTACTTTCTTACATTGAGTTCAATGTTAGGACTTGGCTCTGCCACATTTCTGGAAGGAAGGTCTGGACTGGTCCTGTTGCTGCTTTCTTGGGTGTCTTATGTAGCGTTATTCTCAGATTCTGAAGACAGGCTGGGGACCTGCAAGCTTTCGGTGCTCCCCAAGTGAGCTGATTCAGGACAAAGCCTGATTGCTGCCCATCTGGTGCAAGCTCTTGTTCTGGATTGGGGTCTGGGCAAGAGTAGACTACTGCCCTACTTAGCCCCCATCAATCAGCTGGAAAATTCTGTTGGTTCACAGTTGCACAGTTGTAGGCTTCCCTGAGATCTAGGATTCCTCCCCTGGTTATAACTCTGTCAGCTGGGCTGGATGATGGCAAGGAGGCCATACTTCCAAGCTGTGGCCTGAGCTCTACCACTGCTGTTGTTGTTGCCATTGACTTTGGAACTTCCTCCTTCACACACCAACACAACTTCCTTACCCAGGAATGCCACGTCCAAGAACAGGTTCCCTTTTCCCTCTGCTCTGGATCTGCAACCCGAGCCTGAGTGAGTGGGCAACAAAGCTGCCAGTAAGCTGTGCCCATCACAGTTCCTTGCTGTGGGTCTGAGACCTCCTCTTGGCCTAGTGTAAAGTTTCTCCCCCGTTTTCATGGTGCTTCCCAGAAGGTGCTCTTGGCCCAACCCCGTCTCCAATGTCTGAAGAGTTCCCTTTCTGGCTTCCGAACCCAAGATGGGTTGGACAAATAATTGGCTATAACATTTGTGGACTTTCCCTTTATGACTCAGTTGGGTACATTTTTCATATCTTTAACAGGAGTACATAGAGAGTAGGTCACTGCATTGCTTCTCCTATTTTGACTCTGCCCTTCCCTTGGGATTCATTATAATTTGTTCCTCCAGCTCACTTTCAGTATATATATTATAGCTCTATAAAATAATTTGTTGACAGTTTGCTTGGTATGGCACTGAATGTTAATTTATTTATTCCCTAGTCAGTTTATTTCATTAGTTTAGCTTATGCATGAGCAATGACTACTTATCCAATTATCTTGAATTTTGTAAAATTATTTATAATTGTATTCATATGGTGTCAACTCCCAAGTATTTTTTTTTACATTTCATATACAATTTCTCGTTCTGCTGTGTGTGTCTTTTTTTAAAATTAATGAACAGAATTGCTGGTCCATTTATGTGTTACCAATGATGACAATATGGATTGATTTTATTTCTTACAGCTTTGTCGAAGTTATTATTCCAAGTTAATTTTATGATGTTTTTCTAGGGTTCCTTAACCACATCATCATATTATTCACAAAAAATCTTATATTTGTTTCTTCTTGGCCTATACTTTTATTCCCTCATATTTTTATTTTTGTCTTACTGGTCTGACTAGCATTTCTAGTTCTATATTGCATCATAATGGTGATAGTGAACATTCTTTCCTTATCCATGTGTATGGAAAAGAGTCTAGTTTATACTCATTATATATATATGTATATAAAATGTATTTTATATGTATATATAAATACATTATGTATAACGCCGGATTTGGTTTTAGATATATACTATTCAACATATTAAAGGCCACTTATTATTGATTTATAACAAAGATTTTTGTCCATATCCATATAAGCATACAATTTTTGTTGTTCTTATTATATTTAATTATATGTATACATTTTCCAGTACTAAACTAAACTTTTATTGCTGATACAAATTCAACCTGTTCAGAGATATTTATATCATATCCTTGATATGTTGCTATGTCCACTTCGCTAAAATTGTATTTGCAATTTTCATGTCATTGTTCATTAGCGATATTGGTCTATGTATTTCTTATTTTTATTCTTTCCAATTTTAGAATCAAGACTAAATTTGTATCATAAATGGAATTAGGGAGACTTTTTCCTTTTATTCTTTTCACAGGTGATTTGTACAATCATTCTTTGAATGTTTCATAAAATCCATCTGGTCCCAGAGTATTTGGGAAAGCTTGTTTTATAGCTTGTTTAATGTCTTTTTTTTAAGAGACTGGACTGTTTTAATGAAATATTTTTTGTTCTGCTAACCTTTTTTTTAATATTTCTAAAAAAGTTCCTTCATTTTACTTAAATTGTTGGATTTGTTGGAGTAGATGGGCAAAATAGTTTCCAATGTTATTCTTTATTTCTACATTTGTGGTAGATTCTCATTTTTGATAAGGCTAATCTTTTTAATCCTATTAGGTAATGATTTATTTGTTTTTCAAAAACATTTCTTAGTTTTATTAACTCATTCCTTTGTTGCTTATAATTTTGTTAATCTCTGATTTTCAGAATTCCTATTTTGGTGTTTAACTTGGAGTTTGTAATTGATTGGTTCTCTAGCTTTTACTTTTATGATTTTATTTTTCTTCGACCCAGTAATTCTTTAGGATTGTTATTTGTTCTTCAGTTAATGTTTAAACTTCCATTGCCTGTTACTGAATATAACTTTGCTGCATTGTACTCAGAAAAGGCTATTCATTATTTCTACTTCTGTGTGCTTCTGTGAGATATTTATGCTCTAATACTTAGCAGATATTTGTGATGGTGATGTTATGGCTTTCTATTCTCCAATTGATGAGAACTTTAAATCACTTTATTCTCAGGAATTGCTAAAATGAGCCCATCTTGTTCTTAGTAATAATAATAATCAGGCCAGTTTTCTTACTGTGTTGATAGCATAGAATGATGTGAAGCTGGAGTTCATTGTTCATCCATCCAACTAGTCTCCAACCTCTGAGACTCCCTTGATTG
>JAJPUD010023942.1:0-19360 GCA_023553655.1 Myrmecobius fasciatus | reverse complement strand
TTTTTTTACTTTCAATTTTACTAATCTCTCCTTTTATTTTTAGGATTTCAAGTTTGGTATTTGATTGGGGGTTTTTAATTTGTTCTTTCTCTAGCTTTTTTAGTTGCAAGCCCAATTCATTGATTTTCTCTTTTTCTATTTTATGCAAATAAGCATCTAGAGATATAAAATTTCCCCTTATTACCGCCTTGACTGTATCCCACAAATTTTGGTATGTTGTCTCATTATTGTCATTCTCTTGAATGAAATTAGTAATTGTGTCTGTAATTTGCTGTTTCACCCATTCATTCTTTAGGATAAAATTATTTAGTTTCCAATTGCTTTTTGGTCTATTTTCTCTTGGCCTTATATTGCATGTGATTTTTATTCCGTCATGATCTGAAAAAATGCATTTATTATTTCTGCCTTCCTGCATTTGAATTTGAGGTTTTTATGTCCTAACACATGGTCAATTTTTGTATAAGTTCCATGGACTGCGGAGAAAAAAGTAAAATCCTTTCTGTCTCCATTTAATTTCCTCCAAAGATCTATCATACCTAACTTTTCTAACATTTTGGTTACCTCCTTAACTACTTTCTTATTTATTTTGTGGTTTGATTTATCAAGTTCTGAGAGAGAGAGGTTGAGATCCCCCACTATTATAGTTTTGCTGTCTATTTCTTCTTGCATCTCTCTGAACCTTTCCTCTAGGTATTTCCATGCTATACCACTTGGTGCATATATGTTTAGTATTGATATTGCTTCATCATCTATGGTACCCTTTAGGAAGATATAATTTCCTTCTTTGTCTCTTTTAATTAAGTCTCTCTTTGCTTTTAATTGGTCTGAGATCAGGATTGCTACCCCTGCTTTTTTTTTGTTCACCTGAAGCATAATAGATTCTGCTCCAGCCTTTTACCTTCACCCTGTATGTATCTCTATGTTTTAGATGTGTTTCTTGTATACAACATATTGTTGGATTCTGGTTTTTAACCCAATCTGCTATCTGCTTCTGCTTTAAGGGCGAGTTCATTCCATTCACATTCACAGTTAAAATAACTAATTCTGTATTTCCTGCCATCTTATTTACCCTAGCTTATGCTTTTCTCTTTCTTATCCCCTTTCCCTCCTCCCTACTATTTTGCTTTTGAAAACCACTTCCCTCAAACAATCCTTCCACTTTAGAGCCCCAACCACCCCCTTTTCCCCCTCTTTCCCTCCTGTTTCCTTATAAGTACATCTATTATTCCCTCTGAGCCAAATCTCATGAGATGGAGACTAACCCAATTCTCCTTCCCCTCCCTTTTCTCCCCTCAATCATTATAGGTTTTCTTTGCCTCTACATGTGATGTAATTTCCCTTATTTTACCTCCTTTTCCTCTTCTTCCAATGTTATCCCTTTTCTACCTCCAATTTCTTTTTCAGTTTATCTTATCATAATAATCATAAAATCACAATAAACATATCAAAATAATCATAAAATCAGAGTAATCATATCATAATAATTATAAAATCACATCATAATCATAATGTAATAATAGGTTCATAAAATCAGCCCTCATTCTATAAGTATCTATAACGTAAATATAGTTCTCAAGAGTTATTTTTTCTTGTTACCTTTTTATGTTTCTCTTGTGTTCTGTGTTTGTAGATCAATTTTGTTCAGTTCTGGTCTTTTCAGTAGAAATAGGTGCAATTCTCCTATATCATTGAATGACCATCTTCTTCCCTGGAAGATAATGCTCATTCTAGCTGGTTAACTTATTCTTGGCTGTAATCCAAGTTCATTTGCCCTTCGGGATATCTGATTCCACGGCCTTCGATCCTTCAAAGTAGAAGCTGCTAGGTGCTGTGTAATCCTAATTGTAGCTCCCCGATATTTAAATTGTTTCTTTCTGGCTTCTTGTAATATCTTTTCCTTGGTATGATAGTTCTGGAATTTATCCACGATATTTCTGGGGGACTTAATTTTGGGGTTTCTTTCAGGAGGTGATCGGTGGATTGTTTCAAGGAGTATTTTACCTTCTGGGTCTAAAATATCAGGGCAGTTTTCTTTTATGATTTCCTGGAAGATAGTGTCCAGGTTCTTTTTTTCATCATGGCTTTCAGGAAGCCCTATAATCCTTAGATTGTCTCTCCTAGATCTATTTTCCAGGGCAGTTGTTTTTCCTAGGAGATATTTCATGTTTTTCTCTATCTTTTCATTTTTTTGTTTTTGTTCGACTGATTCTTGAAGTCTCGCTGAGTCATTAATTTCCAGTTGTTCGATTCTAATTTTTAATGTCTTATTTTCTTCAGTTACTGTTTTTAGTTCCTTTTGCAATTGACCAATTACATTTTTTTGTTCATTGCATTCTTTTTCCATTTTTTCTATTTTATTTTGCAGTCATCTCATTGCGTTTCCCCATGTTTCTTCTAACTGTCTTTTAAGATTTTTTATGCAATCTTCAAAGAAAGCCTTGTGAAATGGAGACCAATTTATGTCTCTCTTTGGGGCTTTTTCTGGAGTTGCTTTAGCTTTAGGGGCCTCAGGATTTGAGGTCTGTTCTTCCCTCTCTCTCCATAAAAGTTGTCTATGGTGAGAGCTCTTTTTGGTTTTTTATTCATTTTTTTTTTAAGGTGTGAGGTCTGTTTTGGGCAAAGGGGGGACAGCTGCTTTAATTTGCCCTGGGGCAGTTCTGCTGATTGAGTCACTTCAGGAACTGGGCAGTTCTGCTGATTGAATTATTTCAGGTACTGGGCAGATCAGCTGATTGAATTATTTATGGTGCTTTTCAGTCCTGTTGTTTGATTGATTGCTTTAAGGTGCTGTGTAATGGCAGCTAGGTCCCATGCTTATCAGGGGTTCAGTGGTTCACAATCTATCCCCCTCAAAAGGCAGACCCTCCAAACCACCTGCCCACAATCAGGACAAATTGTTCCAAGAGGCCCGCAGAAGACTCCCAGGTGTGTAAAAAGCACAACGCTCCCACTCCTGTTCCGACTCCTGTTCCAGCTCCCTGCCTCGGTCTCCCTGCGCTGCAGTCTGGGTTCAGTAGACCACCCCCCTGCCCAATTAAAAGAGACCTGTTTTGAGGTTCTTCCAGAGTATCTTCTTCTAGAATCGTGTTGTTCTCCAGATATAGTGGATTTTTTTTGCTTCAGAATCAGTCTAGAGGCTTCATATGTTGTTGGTTTGAGGGGAGGTTAGAGGAGGTTACAGAGACTCCTGTCTGATCTCCACCACCATGGCTCCACCCCCTGAAGGAACACTTGACTGAATTTTCTATAGGAAATTACAGAAAGGAGGATGCATGGAAGAGTAGAGTGACTTATATAACTGTTACTGACATAGCAACAAACTATCTCCCACCAATGTACATTATCTAGAAAGATCTTTATTTTGATTTTTTTTCTTTTTTTGTGTTCTATGAGGAATTTCTAATTCCCATTACCACGACTGCTGGTTAGCTATAATTTCTTTGAAGGATGCAGTTGTAAAACAGGGTATACAAAGTAATGATGGTTACATGGACTGTGGCTAACTTGATAATCTGACATTCTTGACTTTAGGGAAGCAAATTGATATCGAGGAAAGAATTTAGTTTCAAGATGGAGAGAATTTTTTTGGACCATAACCCTTTCAGAATTCTGTCAGTGAGGACCACCAATCTGACTTTTTACATGTAATCTCAATTTATGTTCTGGACATATTAAGTTTTTTTTTTCCTTTGGGGGGGTGGAAGATTCATTTTGCTTTTATTTTTTTCATTTAACATTTTTCAAAGTTGTTAAATGTAAAAATGAATATGCTTGAATTTTACTGATCTAAAATTTTTGTATTTTATTTAAGACAATAGTATTACCTCAATTTTTTTCCTAGCATTGCTCTAATTTTTATACTAATATATAAAATTAACTTAATTTTTACCTCAAACTTTCAAGTTGGATTAGAAGTGTTGCTATAATGGGGTTTCCTATTTTTTAAAATATTTCCAAAGACTGTTGAGAATAACAACCCCAATAAAAATAATGTATGGTTGTTCAATGCTTATCTACTTTGATTTTCCTTCAAAATAAGTTAGAGATACATTTGGTATTAAAAAAAAAACCTGAACAAATTCAACTCTCTTCCTAGCCCTTTTCCCTTCTCCTTTACAATCTGTCTTCCTTTACCTATTTAACTTCTTTCATTCAATTTGTATTACCTGTCACTAATCTATACTACAAGATATTTGGTTCGAGCCACAGACACAGAAGATATATTTTCCTTATTAAATACAGAGTAGAATAACTTTTAAAACTAAATTTAAAAGATCCTATATAATTACAACTTTATTATTTATATTTCTAAAGTCAAGATTCTAGTCAACCTATTTTTTAATGTAATGTAAATAGATTATATCTAAGGCTTTCTTCTTACCAATTAATTTAGTAATTCTCTCAAAATAACAAAAGGAAATAAGGTTAGTCTGGTATGACTTGTTCCTGATAAATAAATATTTGATACTTTAATGTTTGCTTTATTTTTTATATTTTCACCAACAATCTTTTTAGTTATTCATCAGAATTACCCTTAGATTTTAACTAAAACTTATTAACCTGTAATTTACAAGATCCATTCTTTTTGTTCTGTAAGAAAACAAAAAAAAATATCCTTCAATTTTGTAATGCCTCTCCTAATTTTCCTTATCATTCAGATGTCACTGATAGTTACTCACAATCACATCTACCAGCTTTTTAAGGATCCAGAAATAATTTCATATAATCAAAGCCAGACTGGTGCTTTCTTGCCATATTGAATATCATCATCTTTCATTATTTTTGCTCTGTCATTTCCAAGAAAAAAGAGATTTTTTACTTTGAAGATAAAATAGAAAATAAAGAAAAAATGACATATGCCCTTTCATTTTGGCTTTTGATTATAAATTTTTCATCTCTCTATTATTTCTTAAATCAACTTTCCCCTTCATGATAATTAAAATAATTTATTTTTGCTGTCCTTAGTTTTCTTCATCAGTATCAAGTCTTTCTGAGCTTTAGCATCCCTGCTACAATTCTTTTTGTTGTTGTTGATATTGTTGTTATTGTGATATACCATTTTATTCCTCTATTGATTTGATTTGATCTTATTATTTCACTTTCCTTGTGACAATTTAAATTGATTAGTGAGATACTCATGTATTTATTTTCTCTTCAATAGAAGCTTTTTTTGTTGTTTGTTTTTTCCTTTCTGTCTTCAAAATTTTATTCTGGGGAACCATATATTTCACCTAACAGATTTGCTTTTTGGGATTATATGTTTATTCTGAATTTTTTGAAATGTGCTTGCCTCAAAATTAGGGTATATGTCAGAACATGCATCTATTTGCTTTATATCAGTATTTCTTTGATGAAGTGATAACTTCCCTTAAGGATCCATTATTTTTTCCACAATCAGTTATTCCCTTTTAATGAGAATTACATCCAAAAAGAAATTTTGCCCTTATTCATTTTATATAATTTAAAGAATGAAATTATCACAGAGGCTATTTAGGAAATTATTTCCTACACTTCTTTTTCGTAGGATGAGAGCCCATAAGGTTTTGGAATATCTCAAGTTCTTTATCACAATAGCAATTCTGTGTTAGGATCATGATCTGAATCATAAATTTTTTAAATGTGCTGATATGTGTGAAATGGGTTTTCTCAAGGCTGGAAACCCAGTAGATGCTATATAAATGCTTATTTCCTTTCAATTTTCCTTATACCCTTCTAATTTGTTGTATGGCCCATAGACAAAATCACTTGTGTTTCTCTCCTTTGACTTCTCCCAAATACTTTCCCTCATGCATTCTATTTTCATTTCCTAGATTTTATTACATAAGTATAGTTTCTTAAACAAGAGGTGACATTATCATACTTATTCCCATTCTCTTACCTAACCTGTTTCTCTTAAATCATCTATACTTATACAGAGGTATGGTTTAACTGGAGAGTATATGAATAAATGGGCTTTTCCTTAAAATTATTAGTAGTATCTACTTAAAACCATCAGCAAGCATCATATGTAATGGAGTCAAATTAGAACCATTCCCAATAAGATCCAGAGTGAAACAAGGCTGCCCACTGTCACAATTATTATTTAATATTGTCTCAGAAATGTTAGCTTTCTCAGTAAGAGAAGAAAAAGAGATTAAAGGAATTAGAGTAGGTAATGAGGAAACCAAATTATCACTCTTTGCAGATGACATGATGGTATGTTTAGAGAACCCTACAAACTCTAGTGAAAAATTACTAGAAACAATTCACAACTTTAGCAAAGTTGCCGGATACAAAATAAATCCAAATAAATCATCAGCATTTTTATGTATTACTAATAAAGTTCAGAAGGAAGAGATACAAAATGAAATTACATTCAAAATAACTGTTGATAGTATAAAATATTTGAGAATCTATCTGCAAAGGGAAATTCAGGAACTATATGAACTAAACTACAAAACACTTTCCACACAAATAAAATCAGACCTAGACAATTGGAAAAACATAAAATGCTCATGGGTAGGCTGAGCGAATATAATAAAAATGACAATACTACCCAAATTAATTTACATATTTAGTGTCATACCAATCAAACTCCCAAGAAATTATTTTACAGATATAGAAAAAATAGTAGTAAAATTCATTTTGAAGAACAAAAGGTCAAGACTTTCAAGAGAATTAATGAAAAAAAAAAAGGCTGATGATGGTGGACTTGCTGTACCAGATCTAAAACTATATTATAAAGCAGCGGTCATCAAAACCATTTGGTACTGGCTAAGAAATAGAGTAGTCCATCAGTGGCATAGAATAGAATCACAGGACAAACTAGGTAATAATGTTAGCAATTTAGTGTTTGATAAACCCAAAGACCCCAGCTTCTGGGATAAGAACTCATTATTTGACAAAAACTGCTGGGAAAATTGGAAACTAGTGTGGAAGAAATTAGGGCTTGATCCACATCTAACACCACATACCAAGATAAAATCTAAATGGGTTCATGATCTGGATATAAAGAGTGTTATTATAAGTAAATCAGAGGAATGTAATATAGTTTACCTCTCAGACCTATGGAGAAGGAATAAATTTATGTCTAAAAAAGAACTGGAACTCTTAATTGAACACCAGATAGATGACTTTTACTATATTAAGTTAAAAAGTTTTTGTACAAACAAAAGCAATGCAGTCAAGATTAGGAGGGAAGCATCAAATTGGGAAATTGTCTTTACATTTAAGGGTTCTGATAAAGGTCTCATCTCTAAGATATGTAGAGAATTGTCTCATATTTATAAGAATTCAAGCCATTCTTCAGTCGATAAATGGTCAAAGGATATGAACAGACAATTTTCAGAGGATGAAATTAAAACCATCTCTAGTCATATGAAAAGGTCCTCCAAATCACTATTGATCAGAGAAATGCAAATTAAGACAACCCTGAGGTACCACTACACACCTGTAAGATTGACTAAAATGACAGGAAAAATTAATGATGAATGTTGGAGGGGGATGTGGGAAGGCTGGGACACTGATGCATTGTTGGTGGAGCTGTGAATAGATTCAGCCATTCTGGAGAGCAATTTGGAGCTAAGCTCAAAAAGTTATCAAACTGTGCATACCCTTTGATCCAGCAGTATTTTTATTGGGCTTATATCCCAAAGAGATCTTAAAGGAAGGAAAGGGCCCCACATGTGCAAGAATGTTTGTGGCAGCTCTTTTTGTAGTGGCTAGAAACTGGAAACTGAATGGATGCCCATCAATTGGAGAGTGGCTGAATAAATTATGGTATATGATTGTTATGGAATATTATTGTTCTGTAAGCAACGACCAGCAGGATGATTTCAGAGAGGCCTGGAGAGACTTGCTTGAACTAATGCTCAGTGAAATGAGCAGAACCAGGAGATCATTACACATGACAAAAACAAGACTATATGATGATCAATTCTGATGGACATGGCTCTCTTCAACAATGAAATGTTTCAAACCACTTCCAATTGTTCACTGAACAAAGCCATATACACCTAGAGAGAGGGGTGTGAAATGTGGACCACAACATAACATTTTCATGTTCTCCATTGATGTTTGTTTGCATTGTGTTTCCTTTATCTGATTTTTCTTTCTTTTAGATATGATTTTTCTTGCACAACAATGATAAGTGTGGAAATATGTATATATATATATATATATATTTGATTTGTCAAGTATTTTAACATAATTATCATGTAGTGAATATCCTGCCATCTAGGGGAGGGGTAGGGAGTAGGGAGAGAAAAATTTTTAACAGGAAGCTTTGCAAGGGTTAATGTTGAAGAATTACCCATACATATGTTTTGCAAATTAAAAACAAAACAAAACAAAACAAAACAGTGGTATGTTTTACTCATTAGTTTCATTTCACTAAAGATTACTATTAACAAAATTTTTCTTTGTATTTGGACCATATGTTCTTGACTGTTACTCAAATTTTGTGAATTTGTACACATATTTCTGACCATGAATTTTATTATGTAATTAATTTTTTCTTGAATGCTGTATCCACAAATTTTTTACAGATCTGTGCTGATAGTCTTCCTTATTTATAGCTATTCTCTATATTTAATTGAGTAATGTCCCTAAACTCTTTGGGATTATATTTCTTCCCTATTTGCTTTAGGTTCAGGAAGGGACTGACAATACAGAAAAAAAGTCAAATTTGAGAAAATGTTTTTGTTTACCTTCTAACTTCTCATTAATTTCTTTTTCTTAAAACTCCAACTTCTGGGTGTAGGCTTTTTCTAGAAGAGAAAGATTCTTTCTCTTTAAATGAATGTGGAACTCACTTGGATTCTTACAAAAGTTTCATTATGTTTTTTTCAAATATGACTTCTAAAAAGTTCTTGAAAATTACAATGTCCAAAATAAAATCAAAAGACATTTGTTGCTTTTATTCACTAATGCTTGCAATAAAAATAATGGTATATTAAATGTCATCAGTATTTGGAAGACAAACAGAATTTTTGGTCACAATATTTTTTCTTTATGTAGGTAGTTTAATATGCCTTTTAAATAAAAGATAAATATAACTTTTGATTTGTCATCTGCAAGGCTACGAAAGTGCAATGACAAATACAAAATGCCAAACAGTGAAAATTTGAAATTTCTGACTAAGTTAAAAATTGAAGGACCTTTCAGAAATTACTTTTAAATCAGCTAAATAGTTTTTTCCCCAATACTATTGTAAAGGAAGTATATGTGAATACAAACATATGTGTATCTCACTTCTTGATATTCAAAGATATTATTGCTAATTCATAGCCTTAATATATCTAATATAGATATTTTTTTAAAAAGCAAGTAATTTCAAAAAGGAAATAAGAATATACATAATCTATTCTCTGGACACTATATATAGATTGAAACAGTTTTTGACTTGGGCCCATGAGCATTTGAAGGAATTTTTTTTCCTCTTTATTGCATAACTGACAATTCCATTTCCCTATACTTCGCAATAACTATCTATCTGTAGTCTTTCAGTAATTGATAGGCATGATACATTGCATTTTTTGTGTGCTTGTAGCATATTCACCATCCACCTTGTTTGCAGCAATCCCAATTTAAATCACTACAAATTACTCTCCTCTGTTGTTCCTTTCCAGTCTATTCACTTGGTCAACACAGCAAAGTTGGTTGCAATCATGTCCTAAATTACCTGTACTCTGGCACCTCATTACTGATGATTCTGCCCTGTCATTTAATGTTAACTATCTTGTTGAGATATCATTGCAGAAACTGTCCTGGAATGAGACAACCATGGCAAGTCCACATGTATAGTTACATGAATAACACCATTGCTCTGTAAACTTTTAGCCTCACCTGGAGTTTAATATCACAAGGATGTCAGGCTGTTAGCCTCCCAAAGGACATGCTGTGCTTTTTGAATCACTTTTCCAGTTCCTTGTCTATTAATAAATTCTTTGACAGCATCCTGCTGAGTAGCAAAACCCAGTGACAACTTTCACATAGGTATTGCCAACAAAGATTTTCTGAATATAAGTAGTTTTCATCTGATGTGAATTTAAGGATGGCCTTCATGTTTTTTAGCCTTATTATCAATCCATAGCAAAAAGGTAACCATAAAAAGAGAGTCATCTTATTTATATTTTGTAGGAAAAACTAATCAATATGCAGCAATTTTAAATGATTCTTGATACGGCCTCTATTAAATAGGTAGTTGTAAAACATGTTCCATAGAGGATCAGAAAACTATTTGCTGTCAGTTTCTCTATCCTTTTAAAATATTTTTTGTGTATTTTTATAAAGATCTATTTAAGTCTGCTTGGACAATTTCACTGCTATTGAGTAAATAAGCTAAAGGATCATCAATACTAACATATGGAGTTTGCATCTTTTTTTTTTTTGAAACACCTCTAAACATAAAATGAGAAGAACCTGAAAAGCTTTCCACAAACTGAAATAGTTTGACACCAGTAGAACTAAGAGAATCATATATACCACACCTGAAGTAATTTATGTCAGTGAAGACAATACTAAAAAGGAAGCAATTATAATAAATAATCTTATTAAGGTTGTAGGGATTGATAAACTAGGAAAGTACCTCATTTTCTACTAAAATTTCAATCTTGTTTTCTTGTCATAACTTTGCCATGAACTTCTTGTATGTTATTGAACAAGTTGTATTTTTTGGTTCTTAACCTTCCTCATTAGGAAAGGATTGTGCTTGATAACCTCAAGGGTCCTTTCCAAATCTAATTATATGATGCTTTTAATTCCTTGCAATAATTCAAAAAGCAAACTACAATTTAGAAACAAAAAATCCTTATTCATTGATTATATATTCACATATGTGTATATGTTTCTGTGTATGTGTGTAAAAAAGGAGAGAGAGGGGCATTTAAGTGGCACAGAGGATAGAGCACCATCCCTGAAGTCAAGAAGAACTCCAATTGCCTTAGCAAAAAGAGAGAGAGAGAGAGAGAGAGAGAGAGAGAATACAAATGCATGTATATGCATATACATATATAATCTACGATTTCCAATTCAGATATATATCTATATACACATTGTACATAGGCAGTACTTTTAATAAATACTTGTTCATTGTCTGTTATTTCATTTTTCATAAAATGAACTCATATTTTATAAAGTTTTATAAACATTATGCCATTTAATTAATTTACCAATTATGTAAGTTGAATGCTTGTAATGTCCACATTAAATAGATTAAGAGAGGGAGGATAGAAGAAAGGGATTTTTAAAATAGTCAGCATTTTTATAGTCCTTATTATGTACCAGGTGCTATGCTTAGCCCTTCACATTATTATTTCATTTTATCCTCATTATAACCTTGAGAGTAAGATGCTATTGTTATTTGGTTTTCCTTCTTGAGAAGGACCATAATAGAGTGGGGATGCCAATACATGCAGGTGAATTGGATTAATGTGAGAAAGGACTGTGCAAGGTCACTGGCCTCATTTTCTCCTCTATAGCAATTTGGGTTCACTGGCAAGGTAAGAATCAAAATGACTGGAGATGGCCCTGGAAGAAATGGAAGACCCTGGTCTTCTTAAATTTGGGTCTTTAAAAGTTCTCAGTGTGATTGAAGCCATATCCATTCAGTGATTAAGGTTACATAGTAACTGAGGTAGAGAATTCCTCTTTCACCTAGTACAAACAAAATTTAAATGAGTGAATGAATGAATCTGGTCAGGGAAGACCCTTAGGATTTCTGAACAAAGAAGAACTAGCTGCTATTTACGTTTAACCTGAATCAATAAGGTCCCAAAAATCGACAAAATGAGGCTTGTCCCAGGAATTATTGGTGACCAGTCAGAATTATTATCCCTGGGGTGAAGCTAAGATAGCAGAGAGGAGACATGGCTTTTTCTCAGCTCTCCCAAAATCCCTCAAGTTAATAGCAAATCAATTTTGGATTTTGGAGTGACAGAACCCATAAATATTTGGAGAGTAACAAATTTCTAGGAGAAGATAATTTGGAAGATCTTCAGAAAAGGTGTCTTTCAACTGAGTAGAGAGGGAGGCAGGACAAACACAAGCACTCCAGCACAGGCAGTGCAGAAACCCAGGGCTCTGTGGGCTCTTTATACATGAATATACCAGGCAGGATCTACAACAGGGTTTGCAACTCTTTCCTGGTTGTAAACCAGGAGATCAGCAGATTATCCATAAGACATCCAACCTAAATGCAAAAGGCAAATAGTGAGCTCCTAAACAGCAGAATATTCTGGAATCTGGCCATGCCCACCCAGCATCAGAAGTTATCCAGCACTGACCTAATGCAGTCACTGTCATCTGTAAAGGAAGCCTGGACAATTTCCCCTTTGCCCTAAAAGCAGAGTTCAACCTTTTAAAAAAATGAGCAGAAAGCCAAAAATAATTCTGACCATAGATCGTTTTTATGAAGAAAGAGAATAGATTTCAAACTCTGAGTTGAGTAAAAGCAGACTATCTTCAGCTCCAAAGAGTGATGTGAATTTGTCCCCATCTCACAAAGCTCTCTTGGAAGAATTTACAAAGAATAGTAAAGGAAAATTTGAAAAAAAATGGGCAAAGGAAATGAAAAGTTTGTAAGAGGGTTTGGAAAAAGGAAATAGAAGCTGTCTGAGGAAAACTCCTTACAAAATTGATTTAGTGAAATGGAAAAGGCATATCATTCTAACAAAATAGATTTGGCAAAATGAAAAAAAAGAAAACTCTTTGGAAAATAGAATTTGTGAAATGAAAAAAAAAATCCATAGGAAAAAACAACTCATTAATAAATTCAATTGTTATAATTTGATTTTATTTTGATAATATCAAAAAGAAACAAGAGGCAGAAAGGGGAACTAACTGGAAAGAGGGAAAAGGAGGTAAAATATATTGTTTAAAAGAAACACATCTAAAGCATAGTGATACAGAGTGACGGTAAAGGACTTGAACAGAATTTATTATGCCTCAGGTGAACAAAAAAACAACAAAAAAGCAGGGGTAGAATCCTGATTTCAGGTCAACAAAAAGTAAAGATAGATCTAATTAAAAGAGACAAGAAAGAACACTATATTTTACTAAAAAGTACCATAGATAATGGAGCAATATAAATACTAAAAATATATGCACCAATTGGTAGTGCATCCAAATTCCTAGAGAAGTTAAGAGAGATGCAAGAAGAAATAGATAGCAAAACTATACTAGTGGGGGATCTCACACTTGCTCCTCAGAACTAGATAAATCAAACCACAAAATAAATAAGAAAGAAATTAAGGAGGTAAACAAAATGTTAGAAAAGGTAGGTATGATAGATCTTTGGAGAAATTTGAATGGAGATAGAAAAGAATCTACTTTTTTCTCAGTAGTTCATGGAATTTATACAAAAACTGACCACGCATTAAGGCATAAAAATCTCAAAATCAAATGCAGAAAGGCAGAAATAATAAATACATTTTTTTCAGATCATGATGCAATAAAAATCACATGCAATATAAGGTCAGGATAAAATAGACCTAAAGTTAATTGGAAATTAAATAATCTAATCCTAAAGAATGAATGGGGGGCAGCTTGGTGGCCCAGTGGATAGAGCACAAGCTTGAAGTCAGGAAGACCTGAGTTCAAATCAGCTCTCAGACACTTAACGCTTCCTAGTTCTGTGACCCTAGGCAAGTCATTTAACCTCAATTGCTTCAGCAAGAAAGCAAAAAAAAAATGAATGGGTGAAACAGCAAATCATAGACACAATCAACAATTTCATCCAGGAGAATGACAATGGGACAACTTACCAAAATTTGTGGAATACAGTCAATGTGGTGAAAATATGGAAATTTTATATCTCTAGATGCTTACTTGTATAAAATAGAGAAAGAGAAGATCGGTGAATTGGCCTTAAAATTTAAAAACAAGCTAGAAAAAGAACAAATAAAAAACCCTAAAGTAAATACCAAATTTGAATTTCTAAAATTAAAGGGGAGATTAATAAAATTGCAAACAAGAATCCAATTGAATTAATAAATAAAACTGAGAATTGGTTTTATGAGAAAACCAGCAAAATAGATAAAACTTTGGTTAATTTAATTTGAAAAAGGAAAGGGAAAAATAAAATTGTTAGTTTCAAAAATGAAAAGGGAGAACTTCCCACCAATGAAGAGGAAATTTAAGCAATAATTAGGAATTACTTTGCCCAACTTCACATCAATGAATTTGATAATCTAAATGAAATGGAGGAATATCTACAAAATTATGAATTTCCCAGGCTAACAGAAGAGTAAATAAAATATTTAAATAGCCCCATTTTATAAAAAGAAATAGAGCAAGGTATTAATCAACTCCCTAAATAAAAATCTTCAGGGCCAAGTGGATTTACATGTGAATTCTACCAAACATCAAAAGAGTAATTAATTCCAATACTACATAAACTATTTTTAAAAAATGGGGAAATAAGCAGTTCTACCAAATTCCTTCTATGACACAAATATGGTGCTGATAGCTGAACCAGGTAGGGTGAAAACAGAGAAAGAAAACTATAGACAAATTTCTCTAATGAATATTGAGGCAAAAATCTTAAATAAAATATTATCAACAAGATTACAGAAAATCATCCCCAGGATAATATACTATGATCGAGTAGGATTTATTCCAGGAATTCAGGCCTGGTTTATTATTAGGAAAACCATCAGCATGATCAACTATATTAATAAAAAGACTAACAAAAATAATATGATTATCTCAACAAATGCAGAAAAGGCATTTGATAAAATCCAAAACCCATTCCTATTAAAAACACTTGAGAGTACAGGAATAAATGAATTGTTTTGTTAAAATGATCAGTAGCATCTATTTAAAACCATTAGCTAGCTCCATATGAAATCAGAACAAACTAGAACCATTCCCAATAAGATCAGGAGTGAAACAAGGTTGCACTTTGTCACAATTACTATTTAATATTGTATTAGAAATGTGGCTTTTTAAGTAAGAGAAGAAAAAGAGATTAAAGGAATTAGAGTAGGTAATGAGGAAACCAAATTAACACTCTTTGCAGATGACATGATGGTGTATTTAGAGAACCCCCAGAAACTAAACTAAAAAAAAACTATTAGAAATAATTCACAACTTTAGCAAAGTTGCAGGATAAAAAAAATAAATCCACATAAATCATCAGCATTTTAATATGTTACCCACAAAGTTCAGCAGCAATAGATACCAAGAGAAATTCCATTCAAAATAGTTGTCGATAGTATAAAGTATTTGGGAATCCATCTACCAAGGGAAAGTCAGGAACTATAGGAACTAAACTACAAAACACTTTCCACACAATCAAAGTCAGACCTAATCAGCTGGAAAAATACCAAGTGCCCATGGGTAGGATGAGCGAATACTATAACAATGACAATATTACCTAAATTAATCTATTTATTTAGTGCCTCACCAATCAAATTCCCAAGAAATTATTTTGCAGATCTAGAAAAAAATAGTAGGAAAGTTCATCTGGAAGAACTAAAGGTCAAGAATTTCAAGGAAATTTATGAAAAAAATGCTAATGAAGGTAGCCTTGCTGTGCCAGCTCTGAAACTATATTATAAAGCAGAGGTCATCAAAACCATTTGGTACTGCCTAAGAAACAGAGCAATCAGTGGAATAGGACAGGATCCCAGGACAAAATAAGCAATAACTATAGCAATCTAATGTTTTCTAAACCCAAAGACCTCAGCTTTTGTGATAAGAACTCACTATTCCACAAAACCTGCTGGGAAAATTGGAAAAAAAAAAGTATGGTGGAAATTAGGGCTTGACTTACACCTAACACCACATACCAAGATAAGATCTAAATGGGTTTATGATTTAGACATAAAGAATGATATTGTAAACAAATTAGAGTAACATAGGATAGTTTACCTCTCAGATATGTGGAGAAGAAAGGAATTTGGCTCCAAAGAAGAACTGCAACTCTTTATTGAACACCAGATAGATAATTTTGATTATATATTAAGTTAAAAAGTTTTTGTACAAACAAAACTAATGCAGACAAGATCAGAAGGGAAGTAATAAATTGGGAAATGATTTTTACATATACGGGCTCTGATAAAGGCCTCATTTCTAAAATATATAGGGAATTGACTCAACTTTATAAACATTCAAGCTTATAGACAGACAATTTTCAGATGAAATTAAAACTATCTCTAGTCATATGAAAAGGTGCTCCAAATCACGATTGATCAGAGAAATGCAAATTGAGGCAACTATGACATATCACTGCATACCTGTAAGATTGGCTAAGATGACAGGAAAAGATGATGACAATTTTTGAAGGGGATTAGGAAAACTGGGACACTGCTACGTTGCCGGTAGAACTGTGAATGGATCCCACTATTCTGGAGAGCAATTTGAAGCTACACTCAAAAAGTTATCAAATTGTGCATATCCTTTGACCCAGCAGTGTTTCTCCTAGGCCTATATGCCAAAAAGATCATAAAGGAAGAAAGGGACCCATATGTGGAAAAATGATTATGGCAGCCCTTTTTATAATGGCAAGAAACTGGAAACTGAATGGATGCCCATCAACTGGAGAATGGCTTAATAAATTATGGTATATGAATGCTACAGAATATTATTGTTTTGTAAGAGAGATCAATAAGATGATTTCAGAGAGGCCTGGAAAGACTTGCAGTAATTGATGCTAAGTGACATGAGCAGAACCAAGAGATCTATATGCATGGCAACAACAAGACGAAATGATGATCAATTCTGATGGACATGGTTCTTTTCAACAATGAGATGTTTCAAACCAGTTCCAGTTGTTCAGGGATGAAGAAAAACATATACACTCAGGGAGAGGCCTGTGGGATCTGAGTGTGGACTAACACATAGCATTTTCACATTCTATTGTTGTTTGCTTGTCTTATGTTTTCCTTTTTAGCTTTTTTTTAATAAATAGGATTTTTCTTGTACAGCAAGGTCAGTTTATAATTATGTATACATATATTTGATTTGTCATATATTTTAAACAAATTAACATGCATTAGACTACCTGCCACATAGGAGATGGGGTGGGGGGAAGAAAAGAAAAATTTGGAACAAAAAGCTTTGCAAGGGTCAATGTTTAAAAATTACCCATACATATGTTTTGCAAATAAAAAGTTTTAATACAAAAAAAAATAATGAAAGAAGATTCTGCATCAAGTATTAAACCCTAATCTTCTTGGATCCAATTCTAAGACATTGTTTGTTATTGCCTTTCTCTTTACCAGACTCAACATTATTCAGTATAATTGAAAAAAAAATTAGAAGAATTTTCAGAGATGAAGAGCCTAAAAGCATCAGTTAGGTCTTAATCAATATGGCAAGTATAAAATATTCAATAAATTCAATTCATTTTGATTTATAAAGACTTCAGGGCTATAAGTAGAGTCATGTCCTTCTGAAATAATAAAATATATAGTTTATATACATTGTATTTAAAAATGAAGGCTTTATCCAAATGTAATATGTGTCTTTTTGCATATGTGTAAATCAAATGCAATTTCTTAGTTTTAAAATTTCATTGTCATTTACAACTACTGAAAACATCTCAGGTGTATTAACTTCTACTCCTGTCATTTTTTACAACATATTCTATAAGATTTTATGTTCCTAAGAAACTTTATAATTTAAAACAGAGACATCATAAGTATGCTAGATTAACAATGATAATGAATTATCATTTTTTGAAAAGTGTTAATCTTTTCTCTAAGAAATTATTTTCTATATGGCAATTTAAATAGTTCAGCAACTGAGGGCAAGTTCCCTATTGCAAAAACAAATTATATAATAAAATAATTACATTTATTTTTCTTTTACAAATTTAGGCAAAGTAAATTCTTTTTAAAATAAAATTTCCATCTCATCTTGAGGAGCTTCTTCTTGAAAAGTAAATTTGTAAAAATGGATGATATAGGTTTAATGCACCTCAAGGCCTATCATCTAAGAGTCTTTTATTTCCCTGAAGAAATACATGATTCACAATGCCACCATTATAGGTAGGTATTCTATAACCTAAAGTGATAAGCATTTGTACTATTCCACAGCAAAAAAAAAATCTTTCTTTTATTAGTTAATATCAATACTTTCAGGCACTAATTAGCAACAATATATAACTGGGCAAATAGCTGATTGCGGATCAAGGTATAGGCAATTTGTATTTAGAATTTTATTCTATAAATGAACACGTTGAGTATGTACACTTTGCATACTGAAATGCTTGCATATCTGATCATTGTCACAAATAGTAATGTTTATTGCATTCATAAACCAAAAATTATTGACATTTTACTATGTACAACAATATCAAACTTTAAGTTGCATTTTATTAGTGGAAAACATTTATATATTTCTGTGTCTTCAAACTCAATGAATCTACTTTTTATTGAGAAATAATGGTTTGACTCCTATTGTCAGCAAATACCAACATCTTATCCAGGAGATTCAACTTAAAACAAATTCAAGTCCAGTCTATTCAGTTGCATTCCAAATCTAGATTTAGTAACTAAAAATATAAAGTTTTTGGATATTATTTTGTGGATCTTAAGGAAGACAGTTTTTTTAAATGAATGTAAGTTATATTCATTATATAATCAATGCAATTATAAATCATAAATTAAAAAATAAATGAAAATAGTTTTACTAAAACATGACAATCTAGAATGTTTTATTCTTTTTTCCCATGAATTAATCATCTTACCTTCTAGTTAATAGGTTAAAAAATTGCCAATATAGTCATTCATAGAATAAAAATTATAAAAGTAAGTAGTTGACTATTTTGAGATATTTGTGACTGAGATATTGGTGTTACTTTAAGGTGAATGAATGAAATGTATATAATGACCATCATATGATGCTCCTTCCCACTTATGTTTCTTCTGCTGCTTAAATTAGATTTAATTTTGTTTAATTGAACATTCTTTCCTTCATTTATTTAATGCAAATTGTGAGATGTTTCACTTTGGTCATAATAATAATGTCATTAAATTATAAAGAAATCAAAATATCCCATGATTAATCAGAATTGTGTTCCCTAGTTTTAATTTCAAAGATTTTTTTTGAAGAAGAAATTATCTCAGGGGGCAAGGTAGTAGTGCAGAGGATAGAGCACAAGCCCTGAAATCAGGAGGACATGAGTTAAATCTATCCTCAGACACCAAACATTTCCTAGCTGTGTGACCCTGGCAATTCACTTAACCCCAATTGCTTTACAAAAAAATGTTATCTCAGACTCATTTTTGTAGTTGGAAGACATTATTCTTTCTTTCTTTCTTTTTTTATTTACAAAACATATGAGTGATTTTTCTACATTGACCTTTGCAAAAAAAAATTTTACCAATCTTTTCCCCTCCTTCCCCCCACCCCCACCCCTAGATGACAAGTAATC